>KZ119491.1:62957-81825 GCA_002153405.1 Mycosphaerella populi pn0402
ATCAAAAAAAAAAAAAAAAAAACATGGCAATTCGCTAAACGTTCAACATAACAAGTAAAAGCATAAACAACATGACTGGAATCATCAAACACGACATAGTAACATAATGCAATGCCAAGGGAAAATATAGAGAGTGCGAGAATTGGAACCAAAAATCAAAATAAAATATGAGAGCAAAGAGGGGAAGAGAAAGAATGAAGAAGTGATCTTGGGCTACATATGACCAGGGGGGTTATAAGCACCCGAACCCAGAGTCTCATATTGCGCATCTGGATCAGGGCCTCCCCACGGCTCAACACTGCGGCTATTACCACGCATGCGGGTCAAGCTGCGCAACTTGTTGGTAAAGCTCTCATTCGAGCTACGGTTGCGGCGGTGCTCGAAGGAAGAGCGTTTACCACCGCTCTTGCCAGTGTCCGGTACGTTCACATGAATAGTTGGGGCGGCGGTCATTGCACGCGGCAATAGACGTCCCATATCCTCATTATCGAACGCAACATCGATTGTAGCAGACGACTGCCGGGGCGAGGTAGCATCGGCCAGCATGGGGATTGGCGGTGGAGGGGGAGGTGTGTTGAGGTGCTGTAGTTCAGGGAGAATAGGGGGTGGGGGAGGTGGGGGAGGAATTGCCTCTACTTGAGGGGCAGAGGGTCTTCGCTGCATCGCGTTCTCGATAGTTTCTTCGATGCTCACGGATACGCTTGGAGAGATGTAGCCACCTGAGCTGGTGCGACGGTGGCCCATGTTGCGGGCACGGCTGTTTGAGCGGCTTCGAGGCAGGTTGGGTTTATAATGAGGGTGCATTGGTAAACCGTCTGGCATTTGGGCTGGAGGATTGCGGTGGTGGATTTGGCCCTCTGGCATTGGGACGGACATGGATCGCCCTATCCTCTCAGCAACTTCCTGGTTGCGGCTGTCAAGAAAGTTGTTGCTGCCGTAGCGGTCTGATGAGATGGCAGGAACAGATGGCGGGCGTTCATCGACACGCACACGGTCACCATACTTAGGATGGCGCATCGCACGAGGAGTGGCAGGCAGGCCAAGAGGTGGACCAGATCGACCAGATCGCGAAGAACCGGAGTCTGAGCTGCTGGGATATTCAGGCGAAGTCTTAGCTGGAGGGATCATGTTTCTAGAAGGTATTCTTGGGAAGTATGAGCCGCCATGCATGGCAGGGCTTTCAATAGGGCTTCGGCCAGATTGAAGGTCACTTGGGAAAGGGATGTTGGGAGCAGATGGGTTGCGGGCAAGAGAAAGTCGACGGGCCTCAAGCTCAGCAGCAGCTAGTTCTCTTCTCTTCTTTTCAGCGAAGCTAACAAATGGGGTGGTAGGAGAAACTTCGTCATGGGCGTCGTTGGCGGTCGAATTGGGCCTGCTGCCATACTTTCGCCCACTTTCGAAAACATCGTCCTGGAAAGTCCTATTGCTCAAGACATCCTCATGACCGAACGCCTTAGAGCTTAATTGTTCCTCTTGACCGAATGCTTTGCTGCTCAGCTGGTTATCTTGTCCAAAAGTCTTGCTGCTCAATTGAGGCTCTTGTCCAAAGGCCTTGCTGCTTAATTGCTCTTCATCACCGAAAGCCCTGCTGCTCAACTGTACTTCTTGCCCAAATGTCCCATTACTCAGTTCGTCCTGACCAAACGTCTTACTGCTTAGCTGAAGCTCAGGGTCCTCTCCAAAAGCCTTGCTGTGTAATTGTTCATCTTGTCCAAAGGCTTTGCTGCTTAACTGAGGCTCATCTCCAAATGCCTTGCTGCTGAGTTGCTCTTCTTGATCAAATGCCTTGCTGCTCAAGACATCATCTTGTCCAAATACCTTGCTGCTCAGTTGCTCGAGCACCTCAGGCTGTGGTGTTGGGAATTCCAGGTCAGGAGGAGGTCGAATAACAGGTTGACTGTGTGAAACCTTGTGCTTTGACTCAGGAGATCCTCCGCGTCTGGAGCCGGTTTCTTTACCAGCACGACTTGAGGCCCGGCGTCGACTTGCGCTGCGAGGTTTCGAGCGCAATCGCTCGCGGTTCTCAGCAACAAGTCGGAGAGGGTCTTCTGCAGACTCTGAAGTGGGTTCGTGGTCTGGCAGAGTCATTGGAAGGGTCATGGGAAGGGGTGAGGATGGTGAGCGTGCGAAGGAGCCTTCCCGATCAACACTACGACCGCGAGAATCCAAAGCGACTCTGTTCGCAGTGTGTCGGCTTGAAGAGCGATGGCGGCTGCGTGATCCGGGTTTCCTCATCTTGCTGCTGCTTCGAGTGCGATTCCGGGACTTCGTTCGAGGTGCTTCCAGTTTGGCGGCATCTTGCTTTGCAGATTCCCCTGCGTGGTATCGAGCCACTTCATCGGGAGACATGGGCACAGGTGACGAGGGTGATCGCTTGGATGGCTGAATATATCGTCGCTCGTTCCTTCCGCGAGTAGTCTCTTGAGATACATCACGAGAGTGATGGACGCGGGAACTCTGACTATCATGTTCATCGGTGTTCCTTCTGCTGCGGCCGTGGGTGCGACGACCATGGTGTTTCCTCGAACGGAAGCTTGCCTCATCCAAGCTGCTAATGTACTGATCGATACTACGGCCACTGACACTAGGGCTCTTTGTTGACGCATAGCTGTTCATGCTCTTTGCGCTAGGGATCAAGTCGGGTCGGTCATCCTTGGTAAGCGGTGCTTCTTCTGTCTCGACAAGGTCGATCTGAAGTCCGTCGGGCTTTTTGACTCGTGAACCATTTCTTATGTCGGAATGGTCTTTCAAGGCTTCATAGAACCCAGCAGCAGGAGATGGAAGACCTTTGAGGGATGCAAATTGGTCTGTCGCCTGAACGGCAGTTTGAGGGCTCGGCTTCAGGGAATCGTTACTGGGGGCGTAAGCTGCTGCAGACAGCAGAGGGCCAACTTCCCGCTCATCTTGACTTTGCTCATGCCCACTTGTGTCTTCGTTCTCAGATGTCGAGCCATAAGCACTGGTGTTATTATAAGAGCCGGAGCGCGAGAAGGTTGGAGGCTGGGAATCCACTGGAGTCTCGCCAATTGATGGAAGACGGCGTCGATTAAAGGCAGGAGTGTTTGTACGAGAGGTCATTGCTTGATTCAGACTTTGAATATTGTTCAGTTTCCAAGAGCCAAGACCTCCAGGCGATATTGCTGAATCGGCGACAGCGGATTCTGCAATGGGTGTAACACCAGGGGCATTAGTTGGGGTTCTGTCATCAGATTTAAGCCCTGGAAATCGGTATTTCTGGTTTGAATGTCCGTCGAAGGAGGTGATCAACTTGAGAGAAGGAGTCCTCCCAGCGGGCCTTTGATTTGAGGCTGATGAAGGACGAGCCTGAGGCGGCATTAGGTGGGGGTTGATTTGATGCATAGGATCGGGCGAAGCCAAAGGCGATTTTCCTCGGATCACTTCAGCAAAGGAAGCAGCTTGCTGAGCAGCTGGTGAGGTCCAAGGCTCCGAGGGTTCAGCACCAGTACACATGAAGCAGCGAATGGCAAGTTGTTGCTGCGAATGCGATACCACAAACTCTCCCCAACGTCGAACCAGATATGACTGCCGTTGCCAGTCCGATGGCATCAATAGACATGTCATGAGAATCGCTTCCATAAAATGATTACGGGATACATAGACCTCAATAGCATCATTGCTGTCTCCAAGACCGAGCAAAATTGTAGCTGCAGTATGAACATCTCCAATCTCCAGTGTCTTTTGCACAAATGCCTGCCCGACCTTGTTTGCCTGTGCCTGTCCACTCATCTGGCTCAGAGCCAGAAGCATCCAGTCGTACGCTGTCGGTGGTCCACCGCCAACCAAAGAAGCCATCTGATCTGAATCATTCTCTCCTAACCATTGCGCTAGGAGAATGGCGCTTTGACTTCCAGGAGCATGGCGACTCACTGTCAACGGAGTTAGCAAGCGAAACTCTTGAATTAATCACCGAAAGGTCTCATACACTCATCTCTGATCAAGTCTTGGATATCTCCATCCCAGCCAAATACCATACTCAACATTTGTTGTCGAAGATCTTCCGGGGTCAAATTGGACTCGTCAAAGGGAGGTTGCGATTTATATGGTACATCATTCAAACGGGCGCGAATAAATGGGAACAAATCCACGATATTTTTCTCGGCGGGACTCATTTGCACCTCGTTTCTTAGTCTTGATCCAGCGCGTGAACTCTTCACGGAAGACATAGATACGGAGGATGCATAAGGGAAACCAGCTGATGGCTGCGGTGTATCGCGATCGCCGGAAGTGAGTGAGAACGTTGTACCACTCTGTCCCGATCGACTGGGAGGAGAGAATGGCGCAACTTTGTATCGCCCTGAGGATGCCTTTGAGCTAACCGATTCGGTTCGACTTCTTGACGAGGCAGGACTGATGAGATCGGCTCTAGCCTGCTTTACGCTATCCACCGTACTCGAATCAAAAGGCGTTCGTCTTCGGCTAGATTCGCGGATATCTGGTGCATCTTGAAGGCGCCGGGGTGACGATGTTCGTCGCCCTTCCTCGGATATCAATGATCTTGAACTAGAGGGGATATGCTGCACATTAGCAACCATTGATGGGTTGTCCACGTCGTATTGTTGAACAGTGTTATTGGGCCCGATTGTAAATAATGTGGCAGTCGGGCCATGATTTGCCAATCCTCGTACTCCGTCTATTGTTGGAATTGGCTCGCAAGTAACGTGTTTCGTCCGAACATCCCAAGACCAAGTTTCTCTGTTATATCAGGCAAATGTTAGTATCATAATAAGCGTAATCGCAAATAATGCGGTTTGTGCTAACCCTTCTAGAAATTGTACAATTCTCCCATTTTTTGACCATGCCATCCACTTGGGATCAGCAGAAGTCGAGTCTGAGCGTTTCAACTCTCGAGTTACCCTTGGAGGCTCTTTCCCTGCAGGTTTTGAAACGCTCCAAACTCGCAAATCTCCATTTGAAGCTTGAGTAGCCAACATGTCCGACTTTTGCTTTGAAGAAGATGCATGCCAGGCAATTGTAATGATTGAAGATGGTCCGCGAGAAGTTGTTAGGGTATGGAGGATAGTGAATTGGGGTAGGAGGGTTGCAATCAAAATAGATCCATTTTGATATCTAGTATAAGGCGATATAGTTAGTTTCATGTTGATGATATCGGATCTCATGATTCTACATACCCAATCGCATATGTACGACAATCTTGGGCCGGGGCCAGAGACGTGATCGGATCAAATATCGTTCGGGCTGAAATATGTTCTGAAGTCGATGGCTCGAACATAATCACCTCGCCTTTTCCATTGCCTATACAATTTGTATGTTAGCGGTTGAGTAAAATAATCCCACAGATACTCATACCAAATGCAACGTTGCCATTGCGCATCCATGATGCAACCCGTAAATGCTCGAATGATGCAAATCGCGAGATCTCCGTGCCAGTGAAAATATCCCAAACTATCGCTGTTTGTCCAACATCGTAGCTGACCACCAACCTCCCAGCGCCACGTTCGCTCACGTTGTCCACCGAAATGAAGTCGATATCGTCCGAGTGGCTCGTGAATCGGCGCTCCACTGCTAGTGTATCATGATGCAAGCACAAAATCTTTGAGCCCTGTGCGTATAGAAATAGTGATGCTGTCGCAGCACAGGGCTCGAAACGAGGCTCCGAAATCTGCACCTGTGGTGGCGCCATTGCTTTGACGGTCTTGGAGGGTCGCGTTGCTGGCAGCAAGCTCCTATTCTTTGTTAAATCCATAGCTCCAAGTACTCCCCACAAAATTGGGAGATAGTTTCAATTCTCTTCGAAACAGATATATCCTTCAAATGGCCTTTCTCTTAAAACTAGCTCAACCGCGTGGTCTAGATTCCGGCCAGTTGGGTATTCAAGATGAACCCACGAGGTAGTTTTAGGATTGAAATCCAAAAAAAAAAAAGAAGAAGAAGAAGAAGAAGAAAAGAACAGCAAATTTACTGACCTGAGCAAGCTCTCTCAACTGGGAGAAACTACCTAGTACTAATCGGTCACGACCCTGCGAACCGATCAAGGCAAAAGACAAGCTGCTGGGATGGTGCCAGGCATTGGGAAACTTTGGGGAATGCCGAGAAATTTAGTGCCTGACAGCTAGCAAAAAGCAACTAGGCAGGGCGAGCTGTCGCGATGATCCAGGCCCTATTCAGAAAGAGGAGAAGCTGTACGAGAGATGCGACCAGGCGAGACTGGTGTGGTTATGCGGACCGACCGGGGGTTGAAAGTAATGAAGATGCAAAGTACGGATAGCAGAGCAGGGGTCAGGGAAAAAATGCTTAGACAGTAACCTCTGGCACGTTCTATCACATCCCAAATCTTAGCGCGGTCGGAGGGGCTTAAGTTTTGTGACAGGGCATGGGGTGGAGAGCAGGGGTGTGTGCGTGTATATCTATACTATATATTGTAATATCAAGAAATCTGGCGCCACCCTGGAACCGTGGGGACCAGGATTTAGGATGCGCTTATGCCGGTAGGACAGAGAGATCCCTGCGACCATACAGGCTGGAAGGACAAGAAACGCCAGTCAAGAGAGGGGCCCTCGCAGGCGATCAAAATCTCCAGCCCTCGAGCAATCGGGGTTGGCGCCCTGGCTCTGAGCAAGGCGTTTCATTTAACGAGCAACCATACACTGGGCCGCCTGGACGTTAGGTAGAATCCACCACGCGGTAGCCCCTAACCAGAGGCAGCAAAAGCATCACATCATTAGCGGAGACGGTGAGATCGAGCCTTTTGGGTGGCTGGGGTGCGTGGCTCCTGGCCTGCGGGACCGCACCAACGAGCATGCAGAAACAAGGCCGCAGAACGAAGTTACGGGCTTAGATCGATGCAGGAGGCTCCCGAATCACAAGCGGGAACATCAGCATCGTCAAGGCTACCCGGCAGTGTGGGTCTGCGCACATCTGGAGGGACAATGAAGAAACTCCTGCGGAAGATGTCGATCTCCAGACTTGGGCGAAGGCTGGGTCAACGAGGGCCGTGGGTCCTCAGCACCTCGTGGGCGTGGGGGGCTTTGTTTCCTTCCGAAGCGCCTAAACACAACGGAGCCGTTGAGGAAGTTGACAGATGTCAACTGGGGGAGTGTTTCGCAGTACATCCATGCAAGATTTTGTTGTCATTTGCTCGTTTTTTCTCCGTAGGTCGATAACTCCATGCATCCAAAGCAATAGTCTGCGGGAAACAATTTGTTGAACGGTCGAAGCTGGAGCCAGTAACAGAGCAGAGAGTGTGCTGAGACAGGAGATGTGATGAGAGGGATCCGTGCAAGTGTTGTCAAGCTGCACCTTTCATCACCTCGGGAGCCAATCACCGCGCACACCCACTGATCCCTCGGCGCCTACAGCTTCTTAGTCCAGTCAACCTCAGCCAATGTCAGCCCTCAGTCGCCCATTTCGAGGTCGACCCGAGCTTTTTCACGGATACTGCTGTTGCACTGGGAAATTCGAAAGGTCCCCCTGGGCGTAATCTGGCTGGCCCTATCGGATGCCCGAATGCCATTCCGGAGATAATCAAAACCGTTCCTCCCCCACTCAAATCCACGGAAGGTTTCATGCAAGTTTTGTTGTTTTGCAGTTTTGCAGGGCCCATCGATCTCTAGAGAGGCTTTTAGTCGATCATCTCGTACGGAGTTCCGTACATAACGTAGGGAGCCCCCCGGGAAGATTCCTTTGTTCTAGGGTAGCTTCCCCTCAATGTGATGTGATCGTGTGCCTATGTGCCTCGAATCCTGCATTTTGCTTACTGTGCCTCATACCGGTATGTATAATGCACATCGCTAAAGGAGCTTGGGCCTCTTGAAACAAAAAAATGAGATTCGGGGAGTTTGGCAATCGAGCTTGAGCATCCGGGAGGCCGCCGCTGCACGACCCTGTGATCATTCCAAATTTTTCCCAATCCTAGGTCATAATCAGATAGAGCCTAGCAGGGTATGAGGGAACTAGGATCGGCACCCATGCGGACCGTAATTTGGTCGATCTATGCCGGCAATATTATGTACGGAGTACGGAACACTGCGGCCTGTACCCCATATACGGAGTTTAGCATTCACCCTCGACGTCGACCCCATTATATAGTTCATATGCCGTTTGCATAAGCCCATTGTTTACAGCTGATATGCCGAAGTAAATCCAAGCGATGGCCCAATGATGGCCAATATGGCCCTGTATCATCTGACTGTGGGGTTTGTTCGTATTCCCCGGACTCGGTTTCCTGAGTCATGACGACATTTGGAACCTTGGAACCGCCGATATCTCTCGCACAAGGTTTCCAGGACTATTCTAGAGTCGCGCAAAAATATATCTCAAAGTTGCACTTGTACTCTCGTCTTGCATATACATCCCAGCAATGACAGAGACGGAGACCATCGTCGTGATAGGGTAAGATACTCTTAGAAGCCCCGCACAGTCAACTCCAGTGTTGCCAAACCATCACCATGGCTCCAAGCCTGGAGTAAGTGCTACGAGTTCCGAGCTCGCTAATAGGATACCAGAGCTGGCGTCACTGGACTTTCAGTAGCATTGAATATCCAGCAGTATCTGAGTCCCTCCCAGTCGATTCTCCTCGTAGCCAGAGAATTCCCCTCTGATACCTCTATCAATTACACATCGCCATGGGCTGGGGCCCATTATCGTCCAGTGCCCGGTTCTTCGCCGCAGGCACTTCGAGAGGCAAGGCAGGCAGAGCGCACCTACGAGTTCATGAAACGAGTAGCTGTGGATGAGCCTGAGGCTGGTGTGCGGTTTATCCGAGGCATTGAATATATTGAGGCCCCATCGCCCGAGTACCTCGAGGGAGGGCTGGGAGACATCTACTCCCACTTGGACAGATTCCGGCAGCTTTCTGAAGAAGAGCTACCAGCAAATGTCAAGTGGGGTGTCGAATATGATACTTTTGTGGTGAATCCCCTAGTCTATTGTGCATATATGCTTCGAAAATTTGTCCTGAAGGGCGGCCGCACCTGCAAGTATTCTCTCGCCAACTTGAACGAAGCATTTTCCTTGGCTGGAAATGTACGAACAGTGGTGAATGCTTCGGGAAATGGATTTGGAGACCCGAAGTCCTTCATTATTAGAGGTAAGTATTGGGGGAGCTACCGGTGCTCCATACGCTTGGCATGAATATGGAATCACTAATATTATCTCCAGGTCAAACTTGTCTCGTTCGAAACCATGTCTCATCTACAATCACTCGTCAAAATGTCGACGGAACATGGTCGTTTTGTGTTCCACGCCCTCTAGATGGTGGTACGATCATCGGTGGAACTAAACAGCCACATAACTGGGACCCCCATCCATCTGCAGAGACTCGGGCAGCGCTACTTGCAAATGCATCTAAATGGTTTCCTTTTACTTCGGAAAGCGGCGGAAAGTTCGATGTAATTCAAGATGTTGTGGGAAGACGGCCTGCCCGTGAGGGTGGAATGCGCATTGAGATCGAGAAGATCGCAGAAGGTCGATCTATCGTCCATTCCTATGGTGCTGGGGGTCGAGGCTACGAGCTTTCTCGAGGAGTCGCCGAGGACACTACAGCATTGATGTTAGAAGATGGTCTTTTGCGTTCCCGGGCCAAACTTTAAGACTACATAAGCTAGGAATGTTGGCCAGGTTTCTACCCATGGATGTACATACTTAGAGAGGCCAAGAAGTGTCTTGCATATGTATAAGTCAATAGAAATGATATTGGCGTCCATAACTACTGCTTTGGGATACCAAGATTGGAAAGATGGGGATTATCAGTGCTTAGAAATTCGAGTCTTGCTGAACAGCCACTCAACTACTCTGAATGGTGGGGACCTTGGTATTCTCACTCTAAAGGTCTTGCTCGTGGTTACCATTGGGAATCACTTCATTAAAATCATGCAGAACTCCAAACTAATGAACGGACTTTTGCTGCAAAAGCAAGCTGTCACTACCAACCAGACATATGTGATTCTTCCGTCATGAGACACAGGTTGTGCATCCTCCGTCCCTCTATACCAATTACTTGTCACTGACTCCTACCAGGAAGAAAAGTCCTTTCAAGGAAAAGCCAATAGACGAAGTAGCTGGGCAAGCCTCTAGGTTTATGACAAGGATCTTCGGCGCGTACTTTCAGGAGTCTATATCTGAATAGCAGGCGACTGCAAAGCTCACTTGGCAACGAGATACGATCCCGGTGACCACGAAAGCTGGAACAAACATGCTCAGTGTCCAAAGCCCTCTGGGATATCATCTCCCCTACTGGCTCACAAATCCAATCTCATGAGAAGGGAGTGAAGTCTCAACCAGCAGCTTCTTGTGCAATTGCGTTTCCATCCACTGGTGGCGGGAGTTCTGTGCCGTTGAGTTTGGCCAGTCGCTCTTGTTCTTTTTGTTCACGCACCCTCTCAGTCTCCCTTCGCAGGGCCTCAAGGTTCCACGCTCCATCGTCGTCGTCATCGTCATCGGAATCCTCTTCCTCGCTGCTGTCATCCTTCCAATCACCGCTCTCAAACATGGACCGACCAGTTGCGTCCTTCGCCTTCTGCGCCTCAGCCTCGGCAGCCTTTTTGTCCATACGGCCCTTCTTCCATGTGGCGAAGGTTTCTGGAGTGACTGGTGTCAGGGTACCGGTCAATTTATGTCGCTCGGACTCCAGCCAGTCTTCCAGGGTGAGAGTGTTCAATGGCGACTTGTCCATCATGGCCTTTTCAGCTGCCTTCTGCTCTTTGGTCTTGAGAACGAATCTGCACAAGTTTGTCAATACTCTGAATCCAAATAAACTCAATTCGAGGGCGCATAAGAAATGTTACATACCCTGGCGGCAAGCTGTGCTTGTACATGCACTTATCACCACCGTTGGGACAGGTCCAGAACCAACCATACTTCTGGTTCTCGACTGCCTCGATGAAGTACTTGCAGACCTTGTCAGTCGTTGTTCGTGGGTTTCCATGCTTGCTGGTGACGACGCTGCGCAGTTTCGCCTCGTCCCATGTATCCATGGTATCGGCCTTCTTCTTTTCTTCGGGATTCTCTTCTTCACGCGAATCGGTGTACAGATCTTTCTTGGCGGCCTTGCGCTCGATGTTCAGGTCGTGACTGAATTTACACTTGCGGCCCTTCTCACAACCACCCTTCTTATGGAACTGACACAGCACTGTCTTAGGGTCCACACCAAATGGCACCTTTTGGATTTGTACGGGCTTGAACAATTCGGCTGCCTCCCTCTTCGCTGCCTCTGCGGCTTCCTTCTCAGCCTTTAGCCTGGCCTTCTCAGCATCCTTGCGCTTTTGGTCGGCGTTACCACCGTGGGCAGCTTGCGCCTCCAGCTGCTGAATTTGTTTTTTGGCAGCACCACCTTTTTTCTATTGGATAATGGTTGTTAGTGGACCAGTCGAAGAGAATGATTGTCGTTATAGCCATAGGGCGTATAGGGCTGTCGGGATCGGGTCGGTGACGTACGTTTTTCATACCAAAAGTCTGACGGAAAAAATCCAACATTAGCTTCTGCTGCTGCCTCTATGAGCTTCAGAGTGGCATGATAAATATTTACCTTGTCATCGACCGTCTTGGCCTTCTTCTTAGGCTGGTCAGCCTTCTTGGGCGGCATGGTGACGGGTTGGGCTTGACGCCGATTCGGGTAGAAGATGAAGAAAAAAGAAAGTTGCGTTCGATCACGCGAGCTGCTTTGAACGCTACGCCGGTATAGCGCCGGGGGGGTAATGAGGTGCGGGAGGGGTAAGTCGAGAAAGTCCGAAGTGAAGATCGAGAGGACTGAGATTGAAGTTGAAAAAACCTCCACAAATTCGAGGGGTGAGTGTGGCGGCACAATCTTTGACTGACCAATGACGAGGCTTGGGCCCTTGCCAGGTCACGGTAGGGAACTATATCCCCTCTGCCCTCTACCCCGGATGTTGACTGACTTCAAGTTGAAAAAAAAAAAAATTTTGGCAATAGAATTTTATGCTAGCTTATATCCTAGAAGTTGATCCACGAGAACGTGTGACTACGCTGTCTGAACTTGAGCTGTTCCGGGGGCACTGGACCATTTGCGTCATCGTGGGCCTCGTTAGGCCCCTCCCACACATCATGGCCAGCAATATGCCATAGCACAACCCTACTACTCAAATGATTAAAGGTCGCATTAACACATTTAGTTTTTCCAACTGCTGGGTATTTAGTGCGAACTCGATTAGCTATTCAATGGATTTCAGTCATGAGACAATTTCGTTTGCTGCAATCATTGCAGCATTTCTCCAGGGATAAAAATAAAACCATTTTCTTTGTTTGGTAGACCACGGTAGGAGGATTATAATTGAGACTGCAGCTGACGCTAGCAGGGCTCCCTGGGTAGGTAGCTCTTCCATACACACAGTCAGCTAGCTGATACTAGTATACGAAATACACCACATCGATGGATCTACTCTTTGGCTAGGATTCCTTCCAAGTTCTCATTGTATAAATCTGTGATCACAATATGCATTTACCAGGCTAAGCCAGGTTCCCTAAAAATGACTGCGCCGTGGGCACGTACAAGAATGCGAAAGGTTTCTCCGGGGCCTGATCGCTTCTACGAACAAGTCAGGAATTCCTAAGCAATCCAAAAGAAAAATCTCTCCGACACACCATCCCATGGGCGCCAGCAAGTACCGTGTTATTTTTTTTTGTCATTTCTGGTCGTCATAAGCTTCCGCAGAGAGGGTCGTGGTTAATCGGCCCTCTTTAATTAACCTCCTGAATTTTAGGGGACTTCTCGTCCTCGAGCTCGGGGAGTTCATCCTGTAAATACCAATATTAGTCATGATACGATATGATATGGAAAGAGTAAACATCATGAATGGAAAACTCACATCATCTTCCTCCTCCTCACCCTCAGCACCTGGAGCGCCGCCCGCAGCACCGGCCAGAGCGCTCAGGTCGGGCATGCCACCGGCACCGCCCATGCCACCAAGCTTAGAGAAATCAATGTTGCTCAGGCCACCACCTTCACCACCTTCGCCGCCAAAGCCGCCGAAGTTGTTGGCATAGTCGTCCTCGCCAGCCTGCTCATCCTCGTCGACCCACTATTGATTGCGAGTTAGTGGCCATTCCGATCCTGTGCATCAATTAGATCATACCTTGTCGAAGTCGGTCTTCAGGAAGTGAACCTTCTGCTTCTCCTTGAGCAGACGGGGCCAGTACTCTTCTCCAAGCTCCTTCTTGCGCAGAACAAGCTCAACCTCACGGTCGGTGTGGTTCACCTTGCTGTTCTCGGGGTCGATCTCGCCGAACAGGTCCAGGGAGACGGAGTATGTGACACCCTTGCCGGAGGGACCAGTGAAGGAAACATTGTTGGCGGAGAGCTTGAGATCGGCCTTTTCCTTGGGAACATCGGGAGTCTTGATGCTCACGTACAGGTAGTTGCGCTCGGGCTCGTCAGCCGAGGAACGCTGCGCCCAGGTAACTAGAACACCCCACCAATCCCAGTCAGCGCTTGTTTCGTTTGCTATCAAACGTGCCAAGTAAAATTGTGAGACTCCACGCCCTGGCTGTTTGCCAGAGGCTGTGGGGGTCAAGTCATGGCCGTTGTCTTCGTAAAAATTGTGCAGGGCCACAGCCTGCAGAGCGGGGAAGTCAAGAGCTCATCAAACTCACCTTCGGGGTGTACGGTAGTCATGGTGGAGAGGTATTTGGAGGAATGAATCTGAAATGATTCAGAAATCAAGAGGAAAATAGGGTGGGTTTTAAAGAGATGGGATGTTGAAAGAGAAGGAGTGGGGAGCTTTGAGAGTGACAATGTACCGCATTCACAATGCTAGAATGTACTGGAAGCCCACGGCGGGTGTTTGTCTGGTTTGGTCTGTGGGAGCCATTCTGTCTGCCTGGGATTCCAGGCGTGGATATTACACCGCCTGCCGATCCGCGAACCAGTGAACGTCACTGCCATCCTGACTCAGCACCCCTCTCAACCTGGCCTTGGAAGTATCTGAGAGGCCTGTATCTTGCCGTAGCGCGATTGCAAAGGGCATTCAGCGGGAGCCGGGAGTCTATCTGAAAGATATCTGTTTTCCTGCCTACACTCTGCGGGGGTGGAGTGTCTTCTCTCCTGTCCCAGGGAATGCGCTGACATTCATGATCGGTCTCCCCACATCGCCATCTCCCAAACACAGCGATCCACAACGATTCACGACGATTCTTTGCCCACGGGAGGCTTGATCGATTCACTAAAGACACTTTAGAGACATAACGGCCATCAATAATCCTGTCATGGAGACTCTCAAGGCTGTCTTCTTCGGGCCAGACCCTCAAACACAGGTAGACAATACACCCTACGGCAGCATCGGGTAACACCGCATAGCATATACTTTCAACGATCCGCTGACAGCCCTATTCGCAGATGAGAAAATGCAATGCGCTCATTCGAACAAATACTCGACAGCTTGATCGCGACCTCGCTCAGCTGAAAGCTCTCGATAGCAAGACTCGCCAGCATATAATCAGCGCCTCGAAACGCGCGCAGCGCAACCCATCTCAAGCCAAACAAGCCACTAGTGAAACGAAGACCTTTGCGCGTGAACTTGTTCGTATCAGAAAACAGACAACTCGCCTCACCACCAGTCGTGCACAGCTGCAAAGCGTGGGCATGCAGGTCAACGAGGCTTTCTCAGTCCGCAAAATTCAGGGCAGTCTACAGAAATCTACAGGAATCATGAAGGACGTAAATACACTAGTACGAATGCCGGAGCTTACATCTACAATGCATCAGCTCTCCACTGAATTGGTCAAGGCTGGAATCATTGAAGAAATGGTCGATGATGCTATGCCAGCCAATGAATTACTGGAAGACGAGGAAGACGAGGCCGAGTCCGAAGTAGACAAGATCCTCCAAGAGATCTTGCACGGTAAACTCTCCCAGGCACCCGCCAAACCGGAGTCTCCAGTGGAAGAGACCCCGGAGGCCGAACCAGAGTTCGAGGACCAAGAAGCGACTCTCGAGCAGATGCGTGGGCGTCTAGAAGCCCTCAAGAGTTGAGGAGTCTACGTACCAAGGGTCACATACCAGTTCAAATCTTTTTGTCTTTCTTTATCACCATCGGCGTCAACCTCCCTAACAAACATGGACGCCTTTGTATGGGGTAGTATATTTACTTTGGAAGGAGTTTGGGATGCCCAATCATCGGTGTTCGCTGGACCTACATAGAGATTCACTCAGCCATATCAATCGCAAATTTATCAACTCAAGTCGTGTATCAATGGGCAGATTTCCATGCGGCAGATATTAGTGGGGCAAGAGCCGCCCGCAAACAGAGCAAACAGCCCTTCCGAGCCCGATCCCAAAAATAGCCTAGCGCGGCCCCCGTCGCCTTTCACTCCCTTCCCCTTAGGTTCCCTTCGAACCTTCCGGGTCAATCTCAGCCACCTTCCAACAATCCCCATTCAGTGAATCTAGCCAGCTTTCACCCAACAGTGCGACGATAAATTGTCTCTTCTCGCTCTGATTTCTCATTCCTCTGCTCACACCCAACGAACTCCCCTACTTAAGTGGTGTTCCCCTGTTGCCAACGCGTAATCGTCGCGACATCTGCCGCCCAACGTCTCATCCAGCCTACCAACTCTTCTTACCCACTCTCATCAAACCATCATCATGTCTGCCAATCTGGACAAGTCTCTTGACGACCTCGTCGGTTCTCGCCGCCAGAACCGCCAGCGCAACAACCGTCGCGCTGCTGCCAAACCATCCGTCGGAGGTGTTAAGAAGACTGCCAAGGCCCCCAAGGCTGCCCCCAAGACGGTGCACCCGACCGCGGCTGCTTCTACTGCTTCCAGCAAGATCATCGTGAGCGGACTTGTAAGTCTCGAGCCCCAAATCTGATATTCTCTCGGCCTGGTTCCTGATGCTAATTTTCCCAGCCTGCCGATGTTTCCGAGGCCAATATCAAGGTATGTTGATCCAGAGGCCCTCGCCTTTGCTGTGATCGCCATCTTTGCTTTCTCGAACTTTGAGAGGTGCAACTTCGACGCGTGTTCCGATTTTTCCTCCATAATTTCCCCATGACGATGTGGTTCCAGTGCCCGGCACAGACAGTCTGCTCCTTTCAAATGCTTCTGCGTAATATGTGGCTGGCTTGCGAAGCTGAATGTTGAGCACTGTCGCAGTACTTGAGAACAAACTATGCTGCCACGCAGCTCTTGTACTGTGCCACGCATCATAATGAAGTCGCGCTCATTCCGTCCCGCTTTTTGATAAAATTGCTCTATCTTATTCCTGTGTTGTGAGCATTGGAAGAGCATCAGCGAGAGCACCAGCGAAACACTGGAAATGGAGAGACTATTGGGAATGAAAGACACCACGCGCGTTCCAGAGCCTTTGTCTCTGTGATACTCTTCCGAACTGCCGCTTTTTCATGGGGTGAATCCTATTTCAGCGATGCAAAGGAAGGAGTAATGTGTCCAAACTGCTCTGCGATCGTCAATTGAAGAGCTATGACGAGAACACAACAATTCCCCTCTTACTGTGGCGCCGTGGGCGTGGGCATGCGTTGACAAGTTCATCGGGAATTGCAGTTGTCGTTCAAGGACCAGTCGCACTTAATTGAATTTCCGTGGAAGCATGGACCATTTATTGAACCGTGAGGCTGGATTTTTTTCACAATCGAATGTGTCTGAAGAATTATGGGCAGCAACACAGGGAAACGCAACCCTTTGACTCGATACTAAATGCGCTCGCCTATGGATATGGAGGGGCTAATTGATTCGATGGAACGCCGCTGTGTGCTCGCTGATGCTCTTTCGCCTATTGGATTGGATTACTGTTCCTGCCACGTCGTCGCCGTTGTTTCCCCTCGACATTCGACCACCGTTGCAACTAAACCTGTCAGGCGGAAATACTGATCTTCTATCTACCTTATAGGAATACTTCACCAAGTCTGCAGGCTCCGTCAAGCGAGTTATGCTTACTTACAACCAGAACGGTACCAGCCGTGGTATCGCCTCGATTATATTTGGCAAGGCCGGCACCGCCGCCAAGGCCGCCAAGGAACTGAATGGCCTTCTAGTTGATGGCCGCCCAATGAAGGTTTGTGTCTTATGCCTTGAAGCCAAGCGCACGCGTCGCTAATTTTGAACAACAGATCGAAGTTGTCTTCGATGCTTCCCACGCACCCGAAGTTCCTACACCCAAATCTCTCACCGAACGTATCGCTGCTGGCTCGAAGGCTCAGGCCAAGGCTAAGCCTAAGCCTGCCACTGCTAAGAAGGCTGCCGCCAACGACTCCAACAACAAGCGCGCCGCTGCTGGCCGTCCTGCTCGTGGCCGCAAGGGTCAGGGTCGTAACCCTGGTCGCGGTAAGCCCAAGACAGTCGAAGAGCTGGATGCCGAAATGATTGACTACTTTGCCGACACCAACGCTCCTGCTGATGCTAACGCTGCCACCAACGGTGCTGCCCCACAAGCTAATGGTGGTGAGGATCTTGGCATGGCCGAGATCTCTTAGATCACTTTTCAAGTTCAAACAACACGTCCACTGTCGATCTCCTACGGGCGTACACTCAGAATGCGATTTTTCTTTTGGAGGGAATGATTCAGGTAGTTGATGCGCCGGTCTTATCTTCTGCTTTCCTCGCTTTACATTTCCTTATTTCCTTCTACTTGTCGTTTTACTTTCCACTCAAGGGTTTTTATTCTCGGTATCGAACTTAATTCTTTTATCGCAAATTCTGATCAACTACGACATGGAGGATGGCCATGTATCTACAATCGCGAGAAATGACAAAGTGGTCATGATCAAGCTACTCCAGTTTGTAAAATGGTGGTAAAAAGTAAGCATCTTTCTACGAGGTGATTATCAAATGCTGCCTTGAAGTTAAGATGTTGCATGCATTCTTCACATTATGCGAATTTCAACGCCGTTACCTCTGAGCTCAACAACGCCAATCCCACTATGTCCACTAGAAACACAAATGAACCTGTACAGAGCATCCCACAGGACGCTATAAATTTAAAATCAAAAAACGCCCGCGCGTGTCATAACATCATGGAACTGCTCCAACGTAACCCCAGCACTCAGACCAGCACCCCCGTTCGCCTCGAGTATCATATCCTTGAGCAGCTCGTCATCCACATTCTCCTTGAGTTCGCGGGCAATGCGCCGCAACTGACCCAGCGATATTGGCCCGCCATGTCCCCGTGTAAAGAGCTTGTATGCATCGTCCACCTCCGCGGCCATATCGTCATCGTCACGCGAACGCAGCTTCGCGGCTACAACTGACAGAAATGGACTGTACGGGATGTAGCCAGTTAATGTCGGGTCGAGCGCTGAGAGTATCTCGGAGAGTTCAGTCGAATCGTCGGGGGGTAGACCTAGGGCGCTTTAAATGGTGGTTATTTAGTAGCTGTCGAAATAGAAATGCGAATGCGAATGCGACGAAGCTTCAATCTTGGAGATCAGATACAGGGTAATCGTACACCATGGCTTTGCGCACGTCTTCGCGTGGGATGACGCCGGCTTTCTCGTCGGGGAATTCTTCATTTGGCTCTGCGAATAGCTGGAAGACCTCTTTTATCTCATTCTCCTCTTCTGCTGAGATGTTGTTCTCTTTGGCTAGTTTGGATTGGCGTCCGCGCTTCGGGGCAGTCGACGAGGAGCTGGCGGCAGCTCCGCGCCTCTTAGGAGGCTAATATGGAATTCACGTTAGACAGGTGGTTGCGAAATATCGTGGGATTATGTTAAAGCTTACCATTTCAGTTGCCAGTCGTGGAAATGTGAGGTTTGACGAGGGGAATACCGTAGAGTAGACGGAATCTCTGGTTGCGACGGACCCAATGACGAAGGAGAGTCGGAAGGCGGAAACGGGTGGCAGAAAGGGTGAGGTTATAATGACCAAACTACGCTACCTGGTGTCCTTCGGGACATTTGGTCAAATGAAAATATACAGAGAA
>KZ119491.1:81871-95422 GCA_002153405.1 Mycosphaerella populi pn0402
CAGTTTTTTTTTCTTCTTACAGAAGCTCTGTTGAGGTATGAAGCCACTGTGAAGTTCAACGGTCGCTGTTCGAGTCGGGGATATGAGTTTTTTTTTTTCTTAACCCTACGCTGAGGACTCCACAAGGTATGGTCGGAATGTACAAGGGCCTACTCCGTACTGCGGGTAGAAATATATCATGTCACAACCTTGAACCTTGGAACCTTCCAAGGTTGGAATGGATTCATAGATACGCTATCTAAGGTACACAGGGGACTTGAATTACCATTAGGTCTCTGCAACCGCTAAGAAACGAACTCGGAAGGAATATTACTTTTGTTCTACCCAAGATTGGGAGACTCCTTTCAACAGAGTAGAAGACAGTCGAATCCACCCGAATCTGAACTGCTGACGTGATCCGATCGGTGCCTGCAGCACAACAGTTATCAACATCGCAGCGCCTCGCCAACTTGGAATACGCGCATGAGAAATCTATCAATATGGATGTCCAGCTCTATGTGTACGACCTCTCGCAAGTAAGTCCCATTCCGCTATATTTGTCATATGTATTACGCGCCTAACGAAGAACTTAGGGTCTTGCCCGCATGGTACGTACGCAAACACGCTAGTTAGCAAACGATGAAGTAGCTCACGGTGATCTAGTACTCGACTGCCTTGACTGGTACCCAGATCGATGCTATTTATCACACAGCAATCGTCGTAGGTGGCGTGGAATACTACTTTGGCCAAGGCATTCAGACCGCCGTCCCGGGTAGCACTCACCATGGACGGCCGATGGAAGCGCTCAATCTGGGAAAGACGGAGCTACCAACAGAAGTCATTGAAGAGTACATTGGCTCCTTAGCAGAAGTTTACACACCCGAGGTTGGTCTCTGAGAGCAATCTGGCCTTGCAGCCCGTGTCTAACATCTTCTAGTCCTACGATCTGTTCCTTCACAACTGTAACAATTTCACCCAAGACTTATCGATGTTTCTTTTGGGAAAGAGTATCCCAGAAAAGATCCAAAATCTGCCCCAGACTTTCCTTGAAACACCCTTTGGACAAATGATGAAGCCCTATATACAAAATGCTTTGCGCGGTGTTACCCAAGGCAATGGCACAATCGGTGGACCAGCACCAATGCCCACCCCAGCAGCCCCAGCAGCCCCAGCATCTCAAGTCCCAGCAGCAACTTCTTCGCTAACTGGTAAAGTGCGAAATGTTAGCAACCTGAATCAGTTAGAGGGTGAGCTGGCTGCTGCTTCTAATTCATGTGCAGTGATATTTTTCACATCAGCAACATGCCCTCCGTGCAAGGTTGTGTACCCGACATATGATGAACTGGCAGACGAAGCTGGAGATCGTGCACGGATTATCAAGGTCGATATTAGTTCCGCCTACGATGTGAGCATGAAGTACGGCGTGCGGGCAACACCGACATTCATGACCTTCTTAAAGGGACAGAAAATTGACGAGTGGAGTGGCGCTACCCCATCTCAGCTCCAAGGGAATGTGCGCATGCTTCTGGAAATGGCCAATCCATCCCATCCACATCGGCAGCTTCGATTACCCAGCCTGCAGCGCCATATTACAAACTATGTCACGTATAGAAAGGTTCCACCACTGGAGAAATTGGCGCAGAAGCTCCCAGCAGAATTTAAAGACGCCCAGGAAGTCACACCTGTCATCGACTTCGTGAAAACTCGACATTCTACAGGAACCGAGAAGCCTCCTGCTGCAGATACACGAGTACCTGACCTACATTCGTTTGCCAATGCTTTACAATCATTGTACCCATCTATCCCAGTTGAGTCCCAATTCGCAGTCATCGATCTCGTTCGCCTCCTCTTTCTCGACCCACGCGTGAGCGGCTACTTTGCGGAAGAAGCAAACCACGCAACACTTCTCACAATACTCTCTCCTCTTGTCAACGACGACATTTCATTTCCATACAACCTTCGTATCGTTGCTATGCAACTTGCGTGCAACCTATTCAGTACCCCACTGTACCCAGAGCAGATCGCGCTGCCACTATCTCCCCTCCGTGAAACGTGTCTGCGACTTGCGACAAATTCTCTATTAGACTCGCAGTCAAACCTTCGCGTTGTAGCTGCCTCGTTCGCCTACAACCTTTCTGCATTCAACCATAATATACGTTTTGACGGCAAGCCCGATCCAATTTCGGAGGAAGATCAGGTAGAGTTAACGGCTTCCCTTTTGGAAGCAGTGTCGCGCGAGGAACAGAGTGTCGAAGCTCTTCACGGACTACTATTTGCACTTGGACTACTTGTGTACGAGGCTCCACTCGATGGGTCTTTGGTTGATCTTTGCCGTGCGATGGAAGTTTCTGAAACCATCAAAGATAAGTCTCAAGTCGCAGCGTTGAAGAAAGAGCCACTTCTAAAAGAGGTTGGAGCTGAGCTGTTTGGAAAGGGTATTTAAGGCCATAGATAGGCTTAGTTTGCATTGCGATTGTTTCGACTTAATAACATTGCATGGGACCGGAAAGCACACGGCTCAGAACTGCTGCATATTTTTTTTCTTTCGGTTGTATTCCAACATGCCTTCACATGTACTATATTCCTGCGTATATTTTGATTCATTTGACTTTATATATACATGCTACACATGTCCCACTGGATTGATAAAATGATACGTCCAGTAAAAGACCTAAATTGTATGATGTCGCTCTTTGTGTTCCTATGCAAAAGCTCCAGATTGGATGGAATATCCGAATTAGGCACGAATTGCATCTAGATACTCAAATGGGCTTCTTTGATGAAGAATAAGCATTAGCATCTAAAATTGGAATTACTCTTCCATTCTACTTCTTCAAGTAGTTATGCGAAGAACTACTAAATCATCGCCTTGATGAGACGCCTTGCCCCGAGGCTTGCAGTAGCGTGTCGTTAGAAATAGACCAGTCCCAGATAAGATCATTCAGGTAAACATGATTTTCTTCACTGACCATCAAGCTTGTTCACGCTTTTCAGGAATACCCGGGGCTGAAAGAGTACTATGCAGCCGTACTACCTTGAATGTTGTCACATCCGCTCTATATTAGGATTGGGGTCGAATGCCATCCTTCGTAACTTGTATGCAGATACCAAGCCTTCAAGCTGTGAACATGGCACGCCTTAAATTGGTATTCCTGTCTAATACAGGGCAAAGCGCTCGCAAAAGCAAGATTGGCTCGCAAATATGTTACATACATATACAAGCGATGAAACCGCCCCACCGCAGCTCGCAAAAATGTTGGCCCCCACGACGCCTCGAAATCCGTGCATAAGGGCATAATGGCTGAGTCGCGGAATATCATATTAGTCAGAAATCTGTAGAATGGACACAAAACTAAATATGCAGGAATCCTCTCGTATCACGATCCAATCGAGAGTCGAAATTTGCTGATCAAAAGTGAGATTGGCCTTTCGATTGGACATAATGTCTCCCAACTTCCGCATCTTAGATCGTTCGTCAACATGCATTAGTAAACAGTACATTGAATATACGAAGCGGAGACACTGCCAGAGTACGACGCTTACCTAGGTAGCCAACCAATCTAGTACTCTGTATGTCTCTTCTACGGGATACTTGTATCATAATTGCCCCAAAAGCCACTAAATGATCAAGCCGTCCCCCTATCCTCGCATAAACCTGCGCTCTAAACCTGATATATTGTAGTCTCGATGATCTATAGCCACTTAGAACGCATAGATCAGCCCTGATGTGAAGCGTTCGTGTAACCGGTAGGTCAAATGCCAGCTCCCACTAGTATACCATGCTAGTCGCCCCCTCCTCGTACTCTGAAAAGCCCCCAATTCATGAGAAGGCGCTGATGAGGTTATAATTAAACTTTGGTAGCCTAAATAAGACCTGCATCGTTGACAAGATTCCAGTCTCCTATATTTTCATATTCTTCCTTGGTAATTTTTAATCGGCCTTGCCATCTGAAGCCTCAGTTCCCTATTCGCAGTATAACCTCTTCAAAATGGTTGTCTCTACAGATGCAGTGGCAAAGAGACGCAACATCTTCTATCGAATAGACTGGAAACCTGACATTAATTTCCTCAGTCGTGAACAAGCAGAATATTACTGCGCGCAACAACGGCTTGCAAACAATGACTCTTCCCACCAAATTTCATCAGTGATTTCACTAGGTGGATTGGCCTCTTTTATCGATATACTAGCCCACAAAAATCCAAGTATGCAAGTACTAGAGATTGGGGCGGGCACTGGAAGCAGCTCCAATGCTATTCTTTCAATCCTCAACAAACAAGGAAAGAGTGAAGGCAATGCACCAAGATACGCCAAATACGTATTCACAGACCATTCGCCGCGATTTTTCGAGCAGGCGAGGACACGTTTCGCCAATAACGCAGAACGTATGGCATTTCAAATGCTCAACCTGCACTATAGTCCTATTGACCAAGGATTTCAAGCTGGGTCGTTTGACCTCGTTGTGGCTGTCGACTTCTTCCGGGGATATGATGATTCTCCTGGTGATGCTCTAAAGAATGCACGCACGCTGTTGAAACCAGGCGGCTATATCTTACTATTAGAGACAATCAAGCAAGAAGAGACTATCACGAGTGGAATCTGGAGTGGTCTTCTTAATTGGTGGTCACCCAAGACTGCCAAGGGAACTTCCCGGTCTCGGTATGAATGGGAGAGAAATCTCAAAGATGCTGGGTACACTGGATTGGAAGCATCTATATTTGAGGGATTAGAGGATGATCGCACCTGTCTTTTATCAAAGCAGCCTGGGACTGGAGGAGTGCCAGTTCTACCAGACACTATATCAATTCTTGTTGAGACAACAGCACAAAAAAAACTCGCCGATATGATCTCGACTTATTTCAAATCGAATGGGCTACCAAAAGCCAGAATCACTACCATTGATGCGATGATAGACCAAGAGGTTGATATAAAAGCAGATGCTTGCTTCTCATTACTTGACTATGGGGGCTCTTTCTTATCAAACATCGACAATGAGAAGTTTCCCGTCCTCAAGCAAATTGTTACCTCAACCCAGAGACTGTATTGGATTACATCTGGAGCAGGAGAGTCACCCAGTGTA
This sequence comes from Mycosphaerella populi pn0402, assembly GCA_002153405.1. Classification (NCBI taxonomy): domain Eukaryota; kingdom Fungi; phylum Ascomycota; class Dothideomycetes; order Mycosphaerellales; family Mycosphaerellaceae; genus Mycosphaerella; species Mycosphaerella populi. Next base: position 86,929 of record KZ119491.1, read on the forward strand.
CCAGAGAATGCTTTGAGCAATGGCCTCAGCCGGGCTATGGTGGCTGAAACCCCTGGCCTCTTAGCATGCACCATCGATTTTAGAGACACGGATCCCCAAATGATCAGCACGAATCTCATTCAGATCATTAAAAAGTCCTACGCTGTCTCTTCTGTCGCAGACTGGGAGTACGATTACAACGTATTCAAAGGCCTGATCCAGATTCCTCGAGCGACAGAGGCCAACGATATTAACAGCTACGTCTTCTCGCAGACGGGGGGGTTCACTTCAGGGTCCACAACGGTCAACGGAGGCCAGACAAAGCGGGAAGCACCAACCTGCAAAGTGGGCTCTCAATACTTGTTCGATGCAAATGCCAGTTATGTCATTGCAGGTGGTCTTGGGGGTGCAGGAAGAAGTCTTGCTCGATACTTGAGTACTCGCGGAGCTAAACATCTCATTCTCCTGTCCCGCTCAGGTGCTGCTTCGGATGATGCGAAGAAGCTCGTTGAAGAGCTCACAACAAGAGGTGTCAATGTCGCAACTCCTAAGTGTGACATCAGCAAGAAAGAAGTGGTACAGCAAGTCATTGCCGAGTGTGCAAGAACGATGCCCCCAGTCAAGGGTGCTATTCAAGGGACCATGGTCCTTGCAGTCAGTATTCCACTATATATACAACACTAAATTGACGTTAACAATATCTCCAGGCTAGTCCCCTCCAAAAAATGAACCTAGAGCAATGGCAGAAGGTCCTCAATCCTAAGATAGCGGGTACTTGGAACCTGCACGAAGTACTACCCAAGGATATGGATTTCTATGTCATCCTTTCTACCCTGGGTGGGCAAACTGGAACCCAAAACCAATGCACATACAGTGCCTCTGCCACATTTCAAGATGCATTTGCTCGACACCTATGGACTCAAGGTCGAAAGTGTGTGTCAGTCGACATTGGCATTCTAAATTCCGTCGGTTATGTGGCCGAACACCCCGAATACGCTGCCCGGATCAATGACATGGGCCATAATCTACTTGAAGAGGTTGAGTTCCAGAGTGTCGTGGACTGGGCTTGCAACCCGGCCTTGAAGATTGAATCGCCATGGGAGACACAGGTATTGATGGGCCTCGACCGTCCAGGCGCAATGCGTAAGCGGGGTAAAAAGCCCTTACCATATATGAGCATGCCACTTTTCCGTCACCTAGGTCAAGATGAGAGAGAGATCGTTTGATGGAATTATGCTCTAAGCCGACTCAATAATAGAATTAGGTATCACTTGTTAACAGGCACTGCTACTTGCTCGTCTTGAGCAGAGGCTTTTTGATTTCTTATGTAAAAAAATTCACTCCTAAGTAGTATATAGCTTATTCTCTATGTCAAACCATTGAATATAAAATCGGCTAGGGGTCTCAAGGCTAGTAACTCTCTTGGGGTTTTCCTCTCTCTAAATAGTTCTCAGTTTTTTTCTATCACACATATGCACACAAACATTTGGTCATCTTCCATATTTTGTTCCACGTTGCTAAACATGAAATTATTGGATACTTGCTCATAAAACATTTTAATTCCTGATTATGTTTTATTTCATAGATATTGCTGGCAAAATACGATTAATGACATGGATCAATTAATCTAATATCTGTAGCAGGGCTCTTATGAATAGATCAGATGATCCCCCCCCACCACCGATTATTTCAATGGTCTAAACTTTGAAATTGCCTTCCATTGCATCTCGTAGCAAATAGAGCGACTGAGGCTTTGATTGTTGCCTGGCAGACTTCCTCTGTCACCAGGAAAGTTGTACGATCCCTAGACCCAAGAGCTACTTGAAGATGGGACTCCAACATACACAGTCCCAGCAGGCTTATCGTCCTGAAATGTGGAACCCGCAACACCAATTGCCCCAATCCTCCATGTAGTCTCGTTGCCATGGCTTGTGATCTCTCGAGCACCTTTTGCCGTCTGTCATGCCCCATCAGAATGGATGACAGCCTATTTGGCGATCAAATTTTCATCCACACCAAGAGCACCTGTTCGAGGGCTGCTGCATATGTGATGACCCCTCCGTAGAACACAGCGCTAGAGCCTGGTACTGATGTTACGGTGGCCATGACACCCCCACTAGTCAACGACTTGGCAACCCTGAGCGATTGCTTGACATGCTTTAGTTTCTGGAAGTTATAGGCGACTAATTCTGCGATTGTTTCATTTTGCAATTGAGGACTGGGAGTAAATATATGCATTATGAAAAAATATTCGGAATGTCCTGGAGCGAGGAATAAATCATTACGTTGTCATGAGCTGATCGCTCAACGATTTTGAGGAGCTCAAGCTCTAATGTCATTAACAGATAGCTATATTAGCACTGGGGTGTTTCTTGCTGGTGTCATAAGGTCGGAATTGGAGGCTCTAATGGCAATGTGCGATTGGCTGCCTGCAGGCATCCAAATAATAAGCTGACCTATTGCGGATTAAGGCAACTAGTAAGAATATATGCAAGATTTTTATTCTCATTGTCTCCGCTCTCCATTTTATTGTGAGTCATAATACTGGCGAATGGAAACTGTTGTGCTTGTGCTGCCTGGTTATTAGATACTCATCCCGAAGAGACGGTGGAGACGGAGGGTACGGTGGTGGTGGCGATCAAAGGGGTTCAACCTAGATGAGCTATAATCATCAATTAGTTTTTGACATCTGAGAAAAAGTCTCCGCGTCTCTAGCTGCCATTACTGCTAGCTAATACCATATTTAATAATGCCTGCCCACGACACCTGGTGCGCTTGATATGGTGCTAGCTCACAGTCGGAAAGTTTTTAAACAATGGAAAGCCCAATGCAGAAGAAGGAAAACAAACTTAATTTGATTTGATAAAGGAGTAGCAAGTCATCAAGAGCCGTTGTAGATTCGGTAGTTCCGGCCCATGATTCAGAAACATGATTCAGAAACCCGATAACCTCTTTCACCCTCTCAGGTCAGACGCGGCTCAGGGAGGCTCCACAAAGTTAATCTCGAGGCTTTTGGCCCCATGAGCCCCAGAATTAATATAAGATCAGCTACTCTCAACGGTCGTAAGTCATAGCCCATTCTCAGTTAGAACATGATCTACGGATACAATGTCATCACTTTACTAATTCCCGAGAACTAAGGAAACTGGCCCCCATATCGTGCGACTATCAGTGAACATATATGGATTGGCGTAAATAATATGTGGACCTGACTGCCAGTCAAATATAGTGGACAAACTTCGATCGATTATACCTTCACATCGATCGTCCTCTCTGAGTAGTAGTAAGACTTAAAGTGAATAGAAACATCTTAATCCTTGTCAGGTCGTGAAAAGAATACTATAGCAATTTCTAAGCTAAGGAGCATCCGATGTGCCCAAGCTGATCAATAATGCATAGTCGTTGATGCTAGTGTATAGAGCCATTGCCAAGACATATCGCTATGCATGTTAGGTGAAAATCAGGGAAATCTCAGTTTCAGGTGTTTCGGACCCCATTAGTTCCAAGATTATTTTGATTAATTGTCGAAATAGATGAACCCTTGAATGTTGATCGATGATGGATTGGCAACATAAATAGAACCTGGAAGGGGCGTGAAAAATACCTTAAGTTGGGAAACCAGGCCAATACCTCTCATTCCGATCAAAATTGACATTTGTTTGCACTACATATTTATACTACGGCCCAAACCAAGTTGACTTCTACCTTAAAAGCCATCATGAAGCTCCTCATCACTCTCTCTACCATTATCGGACTGAGCCAGGCCATCGCTATTCCTGAGGAAAACAAGCCCGACATCGAAGTTTCCGAAACCAATAACCTCGCCCGCCGCGACCCAAGTGACAAGTCCGGAAACTCCCAGTTTGTGCTCAATTGTGAAGGCGTCACCGTGCCCTACACAGGTGGAGCTGGTGGTGAAGGCGAGGGTGGTGCGGGCTATTTCTACAGTAACATGCTGTTCAACGCCCAGGGTACTAAGATTCAAGCCGTTGCCTGCACTGAGATAGACTCCTTCTGCAACAATTGTCTCTTCTCTGGCGGTGGACTTAGCTCTGATACCAACGTCACCAGCTGCTGGAACCCACCTGGTGGAAGCAGTGGATGCAGCATCGCGTTTTCCTACAACGGATATGACTATGATTCTCAGAATAAAGAGCCTTACTGTGGCCATCAGAGTGGCTTTGAGCCTTTCTCATTTGATTTGAGCGCAATCTGCTATTTCAATGTCTAGGGATCTGTCCGAGGCAGTGGAAGGACGTTCCTCTTCAATTTGCAGTGTCACTCTTTCTTGTCATCGATAATCCTGTCTTTCACTCATTATTGATGTAATTTTGACTTCTATTCTTTTGCTACTGGCCAGTCTACCATTGCATTACAATATGTAATCTGTTCAATAGAACTTAACACATTAAGGCTCATTGTGTAGTAGTGAGAGACTCTTGACTATGGGAATAATTCAGACCATAATCCTCTAGACCATATTCTTCTAGATCATAATCCTCATTATATCAGGGCTCGTCCAACAAGGCCAAAATTCCCAAGAGCTCTATGATTGTTACCGTACGCTCAAAGAATGTACTCATTGTGGATATGAATTTCTTACGCTTAGGGCCTAAGATAGTACATGACATTTGAAACGACGTGGCTTCCAGTATATGGTATATGATATGGAGAGCAAGCCCTTATAATGAATTAAGATTAAGCAAGACGGAATACTTTATCTGCGGATATGATATGAGTTTGGTGATCTGAACAGATTTTGATTTTTCTTTGAGATATATAGAATCCCGATCAACATGGATGTTGATATCTGATTGGGCCCAAGACCAGGTTGGCTCAAGACCATTATTGTCGACAGAAAAAAAAAACATCTGCTTAACGTCACTATTGTTAGACTGCACCTACTTCATACACAGATCGCACGCTATGGCTCAATAGGCCAAACGGTGCTCGCATTGATCCCTACCAGTTCGTTGAAACCAAACCTCCACCGAGTACCAAGAGCAAACAAGAAGATAACGATGATCAAGAACCCCATTGCCGATCGAACTGTCTTCTCAAAGGGCATGGGGGTTCCGAGTCTGGCCGTTGGCAGATAACGCGCCAAGATCCTACTATTGTTTGCATCTGCCACCAAACATAATCTACGTACTCAAGATCGAAATCAAACGATTACACCGCAATTTACTCCGTACAATCTACGACACACAAAGAGAACCGCCTCCCGGGGGCACGATATGCTATTGCGCGCCACTAAGCCCCGCAGCCATATCGGCCTTAGACCTCGACCCCTGTGCGCCCCCATCCAGTCCAGGCCAAGACCGCCCGTAACCAACAAAAGTAGCGCGCGCTGGGGCTGTCCACAGGCTGCTATCACCCATGGATTTACTCAGACGGTATCTCCCCGAGCAAAATAGCTACAACTTTGTCTCTGACGATGCGAGAGCAGGCGTAAACAAGATGGGGTGGTGGATGAAAGGGCCCCCCCCCGGAAAGATTCCAGGCGGTCCAAGGCCGTTGAACAAACCCTCTTCCCCTCTGAAAAAAGAAACCACGATAGTCGGGCCAGGGGCGACAAAGGGCAAATGAATAGATTGCTCATGCACTGGCGGCTTGAATGGTAATATGCTGGCTCACACGAACTGGTCGGTAGCGTTCCTGCCCCCGGCTTACCGCAGCGCCCGGTCGCATTGTCCATGTCCACATGTGCCAGAATGGAAGTAGGGCGTGGGGTGGAGATGTTCTCGAAGGGAATATCTATCAGCGCTAGCTGGTAGTTGCTTCAGGTTGATTGTGATTGCGCGGGGGCGACGGATATTATCCGGCTTTGATGGCATGGTGTAATATAATTAAAAGCATATGCCCAATGTGGTTAGGGCAAGAGCCAGGGTCGGCGGTTTACATTGCCTGCTTTCACAGTTGGAATGAAAAGTAACGCTATTGGTGGAATTAGAGGGCGATTTCCGCCGAAGTCAGACTCGCATTATGATCCCTGAATATGTTTCGTCGAGAGATATCTGAGATCAGCTCGTGTCGTGAGACTACCTCGGTCGGCGGCTTCCCATTTGCCCATTAGACTTCTCGACTGTGAGTCAGGGGGAGGAAAAACAAGTCGAATACAACCGAGTAGAAGCAAAGTAGTATGTGTGTGATATCCGAATCTGCTTTGTCTGGAGCAAACCCCGTATTGCTTTGTCTGGAGCAAACCCCGTGTTGCTGCGAGGAGAAACACGCCCTTTGAAGCCAGAGGTCAAGGCGCGGACCGCGGATGGCTGTTCCCGGGAAGCTGGGGTTACCAAGTCATGCAGTGTAGGCTTGGATCACATTCCTAACCCCCCAAGATTTGGCATTTGCTGGGGTGACTGTGGTCCATGTGTAGGCTTGCAGCCGCATCTTTTATGCAATGTACAAGTACGTACAGCATGATATGAGATTTAAACATGGTGGCGGGAGTTGCAGGAGTGGCGAACGGCGGTCTAGATCTACAGTTTGAGTTCAAGACAGTTTTGTATATCGACAACGTCGGGGAAATTGACACTGAAGACTATTGGAAGTGTATCCGTCGTCGCATCTGAATCACATCGTGAGACATACTAAACTCATTCCCCCGAGCTGGGATCAAATCTGGGGAAGCAGAGACTCCCTTGCTTGCGATCGGACCTTTAAATCTTGCATATGAGATGCAGCTGGAGCTGCAGGAAAGTCCCGGGATAGCTTGAGCCAAAAGGGCGGTAGGACTAAAGTACAAGATGCACCTGGCCAGTTCGAGATGGAGGGCTCTTCATTCGGTGCTTTGTCCTATATCGATAGGGATGGTTGACAGCTTTGTGTGGCAAGTCCACCACACTCGTCATCAAGAATGCCATTAGATTGATTCATATGATCAAATCTTGTTTACCCTGCGCCAACCACTAGACGGATCGCGCCCGGTGCCACTGATGGAGACGAGCAATCAATCTCCTGTAATTAGGAATCCTGGCCCTCGGCTTTACCAGGGCGGCCGAATGGACAACGTCACAATCACAAGCGATCCCGAATAGATAGACCTCATGTTCAAGAGTCCCGAGGAAATCCTGGAGACCCAGCCTCCATTACCTCGGTGCGCAACGGTCCAACAGGATGGATGTTACGTATGAGGATGGAAGCGACATCCACCGCGCAAAAGTACAATCCTACCCAGGGACATGGTAGCTAGTTTAGGGGCGATGATAAAACACCGAGGGAGTGGGAAAGGGGAAGAGAGCACGATCCTGGAGGCTGGAGGGGCCGCGGAGTGCGGGCCGCCCCTAGACAGTAAGTAATACCAAGGAGAAGAGAGATCAAAAGCACCAAGGGGGGGATCTATCATATCTCGAAGCACGCGTTAGTACGGGATGGGAGGAATCTAGGAGGAGAGAGCATCGGTGGTTCGCTGGTCGATCACCCCTGGCGTCTCGGGTTCCCCGTCAAAGAAAGCACCATTATCCAGAGACTGGGAAATGCGACATGTGCCCAATAGTAGAAATGACCTGTAGACGATCGCCAAATAAGGGACAAGGCCAGCTTAATGGCCGGGGAACCCAGAGTGGCGGCTCGAGGGCCCACTTGGCGCCCGGGGGAAGAACTGCGTAACCCGCGCCCCTGCTGGTTCATGCAAAGAGGATCATCGTCACAAAGAGAAGGGGGGGGATTTTACTAGTATTACTACTAGGAGGGGCGATGGGTCTTGTTTGCGTTTCCTCCCAGCGTTTTGGGTCTACTTAGTGGCAGGAGGGTAATCTGATCCTGTCATGGCCGCCGTAGTCGTTCCTTTGTTGAGATATCGATCTAGAGCGGTCTTCGAAGAAGGTGATCGCCCACGGGAGATAATTAGGGTGTTTCATTGGTGCGGAAATGGTCTTTTGGGATTATTCTCCCGCTATTTTCTGATTTTCCTTGTCCCCGGGACGATTTATCGTGAAGATGCCACTTTTGCCTCAAAAACAGTCCATCTGCCGCGGATAGTATCCGCGGCAGGGGGAAATTCTACCCCGTACTCCTCCCCTTGTCTCGGTATTCTCTATAGATCAACTGACGGAGTATTTTACCTCTGCTTGCATGCAGGTGCAGATAGACAATAGTATACATAACTGGAATCAAAATAATAGAGAGGCGAAAGAACAAGCAGTGCCGTAGCTATGGCTATCGCTGTCGCCGTTACTGCAACTACCCGGGTTAACGCTCTTCCCCTGAACGGGGAACCATTCCGGCGCGGAAACCGTTCGAAGATAGCTTAAGCATTCCTAATCGGGTAGGTTTCCAGTTCTCTGGTGAAAGGAACCCTTCCGTAGTAAACGGGTTATATTTCTCCTCCGAACCCTCCACAGGCCCTCTGGACCTCGACCCGAGGTGGAAAGGGCGGGTGGGACGGCGGATCTCCGTGGGATTTCCTTGGTAATTAGGCGTTGACGGTTGTTCCTCGGGGAGCTTTATTGCCTGATTAGGATTTCTATTGCTTTTTATGAGAATGCTTTTCCGAGTTCGTGGAGGAGAGGGG
>KZ119492.1:0-12349 GCA_002153405.1 Mycosphaerella populi pn0402
CCACTCGGCCACTTGGGGCTGGTTGATGTTTGGGAAGCACTTTTCGGCTACATACGCTACAGCTACCAGTGCTGATTTTCCTGATCGCATCTGGACGCTGTCTTCCTCATTATCTGAAACCATCCCTGGACTTCCAGTGTCAATAAATTTCAAATCAAGCTGATTTGAAACTATTTCTCACTTACTAGTGGTCATTCTTGCTTTCACTTAAGAACGACTCCTTTTGTAATCGGGCGAAGCCTTCTTTACCACTCATGGAGGCTCCTAGGCGCATGGCACCCAAGGTATTTAATTTTGAGGTAAAGTTTACGCCTAACGCAGTCAGTTCCGTTATTTAGTCTTGTGCTTCAGAATACTGGCAGGTCATGAGTCACCGGGCGCATCTACTGACCTTACGCTTTGCGCCCGCTTGACCCGATCAGCCCGGCTGCCGTTTCCCGAAATCTGAGATTCGCGACCTCAGGGACATCACCAGTCAGATATGGCCACGTCTCCTAGATTTTGAATATCTCTATCATTAATATCTATGCAGGGATGGGAACTCCCGGGAACCTTGTAATCACTTGAAACTATCTTTTAGATTTACACCTGTTTCTGGAAAAGGCTAGGCTACCTAAGTATCGAAACTCTTGTAACTATAGATATATATCCAAGACCCACCCAACCGTGTACAGCACTATTTAACAAAACCCTATCCTAGGCCTAACCTGCAATGACCAACTCTACCTACACACACCCGCATCGCAGGTTTCCAACCCCAAAAAACACTACAGGGTCATTCCAAAACACCAAATGATGCCAAGTCACCCGGGCAATAGATGGAGATACCTGGGCACGTGCAATAACCTGGGCGGAGCACCGCTATACATTTATAATATTGCAACCTGCCAGGTAGATGGATATCTACCTACTCAACTATTTTCTACTGTTCGTCCTCTTTCTGACGAAACAAAGCCCCCAAGAGACTTGAGACTCACGATGGAGACGGGATAAAAAATATATACTCATACTTCCTCTACACCCTCAAAACCTATCATACCTAGGTACGCCTCTTGCCCTATTCACAATATCCCATGCCATTCCCCACGATGTCCAATATTCGTCGTCACCATCGAAGACACCATTCCTGGCCACACTGTGGTTCCGAGCTATGCATGCGTGCCCCATCTAGCGTGGAGATCCGTCTCTCCAAGCCCGCCCGAGACTTATTCAGCCAACAACCATGGTCCTCTCAACAGACCACAACAGTACCACTCATTGCGGAAGATATCACCGATCAAGACGACGCTGAGATGGCAGGTATAGTCCGCCAGTCATCTCGAACACACCGTCTTTTGTCTCGTCCTATGCAAGGTATCCACCCAAGCGACATCCCCGTCTCTGCTACAGCAGTGGATGCCCAAAAGCATGTGCACAGGAGTGTCCTCAGACGTCTCATTGGTCGGCCTGCACTTGATAAGACGCGCTCACTTTTCGTGATGCCTACCATGATGACAGTGGGTAATCAGTCCATGATCTCAGGCTGGATGCCGCCCCGGTTGTCTGCGAGGCCAGTTATAGTCGTTGAGAGATCTCGTGCAGCTGGTCCAATCGCTACTGCGCCTCAATTTGTGGCCGAGAGAAGGCATAGAAGGTGTCATTCGGAGCAGCCGCGGTCGTGGAGGGAGCCGAGTGCAACGCTGTGGACACTGCAGGAAGAGTGACAGGGAAGTTGGTTACATTTTCATATAAATACTGCATTACTGGCGACATTGGGTCCGGGGTACTTGGGCCTGGTAACTTGATGGAGTTTCGGGTTTGAATGAAAGGCGAAATGTGTTTTGCATATGGTTCAAAATTATGCTCGAGAGACAATATACGGACGAGAGCCGCTCAGAATTTCCAACAGCACGTAGAAGATGGCAAGAATGGTTCTTGAACCAACTGCCCTCTCAAAACTAGCTTATTTATACTCCGCAATAAGCTCATCGCAGAAATGAATAAACATCGCCGCTTCCCCAGTCCCTCCCTCTTGTTTCGATTTCAACGCGTCCAGTAGATCCTGTCGCGGTGTAGGGTGTAGTCGCCCCCAAGGAAGGATGTACTTCCCGCCGTCTGTGATCTTTAACTCATCGCTAAAGCCCGCCCAGATTTCAGTATAAGCGCCCATCTTTGCGTGGTATAACAAAGGAGAAGAAGCGAGTGTCATCCATCGGGGCAAGTGTCGGACTAACGGAGTGCTCAAGTTGCCTGGGTTCAATACCACACTCAACACGCCCTCAGTTGCAACTTGTTTCGCCAGCGCATCTGCCAGAAACCAATTCCCAACCTTGGTATTCTCATAGTTGCGCTGTGGTGCAGTCTTTCGGTTCAGCAGCTCTTGGATCTGATCGGCACCAACACCCCCCTTTGGGACAAACTCCGCGACAATTGAAGAAAGCCAGATCACGCGCACTGATCCGGATGTTTGCTCTTTTGCAGTATGTATAAGTTTCGGTATAAGGAGTTGCGTAAATAAGTGATGGCCCAGGCAGTTCACGGAAAATGCAAGATCATGACCTTGAACAGAGACGGAGCCTTGAGGTGGGTTTGATACTCCAGCATTGTTGAACAAGACATCTAAACGAGACTCCGCGGCTATAAAAGCCTCTACTGCTGGTTTGACGGTCGTCAAGTCATCGAGATTGAGAGGTAGAAATATGAGCTCGCCACCTGAGCTACTGGAAGCTTTGATGGAATCTATTGCCTTTAGTGCCGTTTCTTTGGCTCGTCCCGCAATATAAACCTTGCCTCCTTTCTGATAGAGGATCTTTGACAGCTCTAGACCCACTCCGGAATAGCCGCCAGTGACGATGAAGACCTTCTGCTCCTGGCTGGGGAGGTTGGTTTCCGTCAACGCCGGAGTAGGTGGGAAAAATTGCGACCAGGTGGTGCCCATTGTTACCAGGTCAAAATACTTGGACAGGTGGTGAGTTCAATAAAGAGACGCCAGAAAGGGTTGGTAAATTACGAAGAGAAAAGCCCATATTCCTCCTTTTACAGACTGCCCGGCCCCCAACTCCTACGGGGGGGTATGACCCGGAAATTCCATCGCAGCCACGGATCATGATTTAACATTAATATCGATGGACTTTCTTAGAATATTTCGACGTCGCTAAATTCCCGAGTCATCTTGCTTGTTTGCAGAACCCTCATAATACCGATTCCACTTAGTGCAGGTCGAATTAAATTCTGGTGCTACAGGGTCGATTAGCCGTGCGATGTTGTTTGATTTCTCCACAAATTGTAGAGCAAGGCTTTGGCTTGCATGCCACGCAATGTGACAATGCATTAACCAGGAACTAGAATAAGTCAGTAAGGGGGTATTTAACGCTTAAAGTTAGAATCATCTCATTTGTGAATTTATGCTTACCCTGGATTATCGCTTGGAAAAGCGATAACTAGATAGCCGTCGCCAGCCATTGTCGCGGTGTCACGCCGGGGAGGGTTATCACGATTCAGTGTAACGAGAGACGTGTATACCCCAAGGCCTTGCGCAAGGATGTAGAAGTCATGCCCATGAAGATGAAAGGGGTGATAAGCGTCAACGAGACCAGTGTCTTGTATGACCCAGTACGTCCACTAAAATCGGATATGAGAAATCTGGAGAAAAAGGGGGGGGGGGCGCGAATTGTCCTGAACTACTTACTTCCTTATCACTAGGAATTTCGTAGATGTTATAATGGGTCGGGAATATCGATTGGTTCTGATAAATGAGCAGATCCGTCGGTCGCCCCCAGTCGATTTTCAGTGTCTTGGTGTTCAGCGACCAATGATAGACAAGATCTGTTTCGTAAAACCAGCCCACATTCAGATTATTCTGTTCGTCTGCATTCCCCACCGTCTTCGACAAATAGGGGACTAGGCTAGCATAAGGCTCGTCACCACAAGAGTCGGTAGTCGTGGCCCACTGGGTGGTTGTGGGATCGCCTGGCCTTGTTGTGTCTTCATATCGGATAATGCCACGAATATTGTTACGATCAATTTGCAACTCATTACACGCAGTCTGATAAATTGCCCGCATCCAGTAGTTCCCAGGACCTTGGTCAGCTTCGACCACAATGTCATAACGTTGGCCAGATGTGAGAATTATGCTCTCAGTCTCGTATGGTATGATCGGAACGAAGTCAGCTGCAATAACGGTCATTTTGTGCTTATCGATAGAGAACTTCATCCAACCATCTGTTGATGCATCTATAAGCCTTATAAGATATCTTTTGCCCTTTTGGAAAGTGACTTCAGAGCGTCGACCGGACCCTAAACAGGCCGGGTCATCGGAATTTTCACACGGAAAGGTATTTGTGCCGTTGAACAACCCATTCTCTGCATCAGCATTTTGTCGGACTGGAAATCCCCCGTACATTGTTTTTTCTGTCCACAGCTGGAAAGCACTACTATGGAACCAGTCGGTGATGAACGTCGGTCCCAAATCGATATCATAATTAGCGGTAGAAGGTCCGTGTATGACAATTGGCCCGTATAGACCATCAGAGAGCTGAAGGCTCCAGTGAGAGTGATACCACGAGGTCCCGTATTGAGTCGCTCGAAATTTATAAGTCATGGTCTCTCCGGGGGCAATTGGGCACTGAGTTACCCCCGGAACTCCTAAGACAAATCAAGATAAATTTGGACGTCATTTCAAGAAAATGATGATCTACTACTTACCATCATACTGGTTAGAATCTAGTTGTCGGATACCATGCCAGTGAATTGCAGTTCTAAATGAAAGTCAACACCCCGTTTATTTAGAAATTATCCTCAATCAACTTGTACCCATTGTCTGTGAGGTCATTTCTAACGTGAATGACAAGCTCGTCGCCCCAATCAGCCTCAATTAATGGCCCAGGGTATGTCCCATTAGCGACTAGCACCTGTCTTTCGTAACCGTCAGGCGCAAGGGTGCGGTTTTGTATATAAAGCCAAAACTGGCCTGATGTCAATGTTTAAGTTCCCACGGAGAGGCTATCCAACGAACCTCTTTCGTGGCTCCGGTATCAGGTATCACTTTGTAGTAATCTGTCGAGATGTTATAATCTCCCCAGCAGTCACGGCTAGATGGCGTATTGTCACAGCTGTCTGCTACGGTAAAATCGCTCAAAAACACACTGAGTAAGACTGTAAAAAACCCCAGTATGGCGTTTAGTCTCATTTTAGCGAAATACGATGTGCTTCCGAACTATAGCGCTTCTGGAGCGGTTATTATCAGCGAGTGCTTCGATTAAGTTCTCATTGTGCAGAGCTAGGTGTCTTACGCATCTAGAGAAGCCGTGGATCTAGGTGTATCCATCCTCGGTTCTAGCTAAGCCCCGCAGTTAGGTTGCCTCTCCTATTTTTTGCAGTGTGTGCTTGGGAGACATGATCGACAAAGATTGAGGAGTTACCGGTGCGGGGGAATGGCATGGGGCAAGATCAGAGGATCGCTACCTACTATCGCCGATTGCTTGGATTTAACGCGTTGAAATATTACCAACGAAAGGGGAAACAAACAGTTGTGAGTAGTAGAATATATTGTTTGAAATATATGCTCAATTAAAACATCATCCCAGCCTATCACCCTGTGTTTGGACGTTCATCCATGGATATCATGTCATATGAATGGTATTTATCTGTGGGAGGAGTAGCAGTACGGACGCTTCACTTCCAAGGTTTTGTCTACCTTTCTCGAGACTTCAAACAACACAGGTGAACTACTAAGAAAACAATCCTGATTGTATCCATGGATAAGTGTATAATTTTGTTGAATCATAACCAGAACTGGTCAGGGTAAGGTGGCGAGAACCGGTAAGAATTACATAGTACAGGAGGTACCTCGGGTGCTGATTGGAAAATATCTCAACCGTATTGGCATAGATTGAAGCTAAGGATAGATTGATCTCCACAGTCGAAGCAGGTCATAATTTGCCCGGCGTGCGTGAGTAAGATTGTCCTCCGTAATCTCTGCGTCCATCGCACCAAAAGCTAATGACCTGCCACATTTACAGAGGTCACACAGACAGGGAATTAATGGACAAGTAAAACACCAATTTTGTCTCTTCGAAGAGCCTCACCCCAAATCGCGCTGTAGATGAATCACCTTGCCCCAGATTCTTGATGAGCCATTTTTAGCAGCACTCGTTCGTAAAGGGCCGGAACATCGGCACGTTTTTAATGAAGGATCCCATTTCCGGGAATCTGCAAAAATGCCCTAAAGTCACTAGTAGCTCTACCGATTGCATCATGCCCCTTTTGCATCATGGGAAAGTGGGGTTTCGTGACACAGGACCGACACACGTGTCGGTCCTCGGTCATAAGAGATTCTGGAAAGACGCTAGAAGGGCACTGTCTCAGTGCGCCCGAGACTGATTGGCAGGCGAGTCGGGGGAGTGAATGCAACGTGTCGGTGCCTCGTAAAGATGGCCTTTGGAACTCGGACAATCTGCGGTCGGGGCATCTGAACAGGCACAGCATTGGCCAAGCGCTTCCTGCTCGGATCCACTTGCACTCCAGTCTGTCGCGATCTTCAGCTGAATCCTGGTTGCCTAACCCTTCGGCAGCTCTAAGGCCTCATCCGCTCCCCTTCTGGATCAAGGGCAAAGGACATCCTCTGTAGGGAACATGAACGCGGAGTTTTCCGTTGTTTACCCTTGACAATCTGGCCGCATGTTGAAACACAGGCTGCGTGACCTCTGGAGCTCTCGGGATGTGAAGCCTTTGACGCAGCGGTGAATCTGCGGGGTCTTGAGGAGCGTCGAAGGAGGCTCCAAGGCAGAAACAATCATCATTGGCTCGTTGGACGCATAAATCTCTCTCTTTCTCCGTGGAGCGACATGATTGTGCGATTCTCACCGACACCCACGCCCGCTTAACCTGACCGGTGGAGCGGCGGGATCGCATTAAGATGCTCCGGTTGGTGAATTCAGGGCCGGTCCTCATGATAAACCCAGGCCAGGAGCTGGATTGGTTGAGCTGGTCCCTGGGCGTTCTCGGACAGACTCGACAAGCAGGGTTCAAGCGACCCCGCTGCTGTTTCATTGGTTGCCCTACAGGGTGTGACGATCCCCGGAAGTTCCCAATTCGAGGAGAAAGCTGCGACTCCGATATGGGAGATAAATAAACCACGTCGCCCATGTCAGCACTCAATTATTTCCCCTCCTACCTCCCTCTTCTGCGCTCTGTGTGCCCTGCTACACTTCCCTTTATAAGTGATGCGATCTCAGTCTCACCAGAGTGGAAACTATCCAACTCGCTCTCTATCTCAAACGTCCACCACCACCAGCTCTTCCCGCAGCACACAACGCTCCGAGGAGAAAAAGTCCTTTAGGCTGTCGAACCCTATAGCCTCTAAGCGTCGCCAGGCCAGGTCCAAGTCTCCAACGCCAATCGTTATTCCAAAGAACACCAGCTCTTCAATGGCTTCTCAGCCTCAAGACATTCCGCGGAGCGTCCCTGCCCACTCGTACTTTGACCAGGACCACCAGTTCAACGGAATGACAGGCACCAGCCCCGATAATGCATCACCTCGTTCTTTCAAGGAGGATTTTGCGACCAAGCAGCCTCCTACTCCCACTCGGAAGAATAGCGACGACTATCGTCGCTACAGTGGAACCGTCAACCACTATGGCCGCCACTCTAATGACTGGCTCTTCGGTGGATTCAGTGTCCGCGATACAGTCCGTGATGGCATCGAGAAGCTTCGCCACCACGACAAAGAAAGCTGAACGACTTGATTGATTTGTTTCTCGCCATTTACAACTACTATCGGATTACCGATTATGGTTATTTCCCTCTTGAAGCCTCCTCTTGACGAGTGGCTTTGGCCCTACTTTGGTCTCCCTATGG
Organism: Mycosphaerella populi pn0402; assembly: GCA_002153405.1. Classification (NCBI taxonomy): domain Eukaryota; kingdom Fungi; phylum Ascomycota; class Dothideomycetes; order Mycosphaerellales; family Mycosphaerellaceae; genus Mycosphaerella; species Mycosphaerella populi. Next base: position 7,837 of record KZ119492.1, read on the forward strand.
TTTCCTTGGCCTCTCCAGACATTCGCGACGGGTTCATGCAGAGCGACAACCCCTCCGCATCGAGATATTGGTTCCCTTTACCTCAAGATCGCCCCTTGGGACGTATCCCATGAGATATGAACCCGCTATTTTATCTTCGGCGTCATAATTATGATATAGGATACCGGAAAGAATGAAGGCTTCCTCGCTTCTTCAAATCTTATTTGTCAACCGGACGATCTCAGATCAGTGTTATTGAGCACCTGTGCACAATGCCATCTACGCCGATGAAGTGATCATATGTATATAGTATTCTTACTATGAGCCTTTGTGGCAATTATTTGACCAATATACTATTCCATTCTGGCAAAGCATTCTCCACCAAAAACTCCCGTCTTCAGGCTAAAACTTTTCTCTGCCCCCACGCTAAGTGCCCGGGCCCCGCGCTGTAGTGTATTTAGACGCAATTCAAGAGTAACAGCCATCTTTAGTGACCACGCCAAGTTTTCGTCAATGTTTAAAACGGCCCCCAAATACATCAGGCTCTAGCATCCGTCTCAAAACATGTAACTTGGTCTGAGAATAATTAGTCGCTCCCCTGAATGGAACTCGTTAGCGCTGGCTCGTGCAGAAAACCTAGCGATAAGATGCTGACGTCGTTTATTTTCTTCATTGGCAGTCTTCATTGTTACTTCGTATCTATACTGATATTATCTACATTATCTAGAGAGGCTTCGATCGGATCCATGGCGATGGAGGCTTTATTCAATCAAGTCTTCGTATTTTCGTAATCCCATCGGTTTTATTGTTGGTCAGCCTGCTGCCTGTCCCTCAAAGATAACCTTTTCTCACGAATAATTTGACGCAGCAAAAAAAAATTGCAAAGTTGAAGGATACTATACTAATAAGTTTCATAATCCAGAGTAGAGTTTTATTTATTCTGGGATACTCGGGGGGAAATCCTATGCCATGTGGAACGCTTCGGGCAGAATTGCGTCCCCGGCAATTCAATAGAACAGGGAGGGGGGGGGGGTCATTATGATAAGCTTGTGCTCATGTCCATCTAGCAACACCCAAAGAAATGGCGTAAAGTCAAGATAAAATTGTGTTAGTAGAGAAATCCGAGCCTTGGTAGTTTAGATACATACATCGAATCTTGAGTTGGGTGCTAATCTGGCATGAAAGCTCCTTTAAACCTTGTCGCAAGGCGTTGGGACAGTCAGCACTTCTTTAGGCAAAAATAAGAGAGGGGTTTATTTCATTTACTTCAATTTTATGTCGATTCTCGTTTCAGTGGGGACCCGTATGAGCCAATAAATGGGAATTTAATACAGTGGCGTTGCCCGAGGCCGACGAACCGTCAAATAGAACTGGGTATGGAGGGTCCTGGGTTATGAAGATTGTACTATGGATTATCTACCAAGCCACCGTGTAACCAACTCCAATCTCTGCGTACTTATGCTGTCATTGACGCATGGCAACATGCTTATACGAAGCACAAAGGATGAAGTAGGTCTTACCACATTATGACGATACCGACACACATACTTTACCGAGGACTAGCCGTGGGGAAACCTTGGAAGAAACCTCAGGAAGATACTAATACTAGCATCAAAGTCATGCTCTACTTTATTTAGAGATATCTCCACGTGGTTCATGGGCGAGAACTCCCCGAAAATATGTTAGCAGGGCAGCAAGAGGACCGAGATAAGTAAAACCCGCCACAAAAACAAAAGAGATGACCTTCCTAGGTTGTATTGAATCGGTCTGAAAAATAGGGCTTAGGAAAATCACAAACAGAACCAGCAATGCAGAATGCAAGATACCATATGTTTTTTGAACATCACCGCAACACCCAACGACTCCAAATCATAACGTTTGAGTTCGACCCGGTTATGCACGCTGCCATGCAGCAATATCCGTGGCCGAGATATCCAAATTTTCAGTCACAAGTCGCTGCAAAGTTACCAGCTGGGTGGGAGCTAAATTTCCCAGATCAGCAAGTAGCCCGATAAAGTAAAGTGGTGGCCCTAGTGCTCCTTCCTCTGGACGCAAACCACCAGAAGAGGAAACCGGACCTGGGAAAGGGAAAGGAGCTCCATGTGGCTTGTTGAACGCCAAAGGTAAAAAAAAAAAAAAAAAAACCAAGCAAGCAAGGAAGGGAGGGAGGGAGAGACCCACATGGTCGCTGGGCAGCACTTCCAGCCGCGTGGACATGTATGACGCCAGAATCAACTATTTCCTTTGTGAAAACCCCGTTCACAGATGCAGAGCTCAGCATCACCCGCAGTCTGTACTTTCCTGGTCGGGTTATCGTGAGAGGGCTGAACTTGGCGTAGCCGCCCATGAATGAGTCGCCACGGCTTCGAACGCTGGCTGTAAGATTTCCACTCAGTCCAGTCACAGCAGTACTGCTTGACTCATCTCGTAGAGAGACATTCACTACCAGATGTGTATTGCGAGAGGGGGCTCCAAGAGGGCGCACGGCAACTATGACGGGAAGGGTAAATGGTGACCCTGGTCGTACGGTACTGGGAGGGCCAAGTTCGAGCGTTAGACTGAACTCACGCGAAGCAGACATCTCGAATAGATTTGCTTCTATCCAAAAAAAAGGCTCGATATTTGAGGCTTCAGATTCCTCGTAAATGAGATCCCTGTTGAAAGTCCTTGGGTTCTCAGCAGCAATCGACCGAATAGTTAGATCGGGCGAGAGTGTGGATCGACGATAAGGTTTGACAACGGAGAAACAGCACCAGCAAAGTTGGCAACTGAGGAGTTGTTGATATTGAGATGTTGTATATAGCGACGAAGTATCAGACGTGCAGGACCAGTTGATCGAGTCTTTGTTGTGAGAGACGCTGATGATAGATAAAAAAAAGTATGGGGTTATAGTGTCAATTTGAAGGACACGGCCAAGGGTTCAAATAGTCACCTGGTAGCTGAGGGCTGATGAAAAACCTTAAGCGCAGATCAATTCAAATCGCAGGTTAGATTTTGATCAAGCCAGGAACCAGACGTTTGCCACCTGGGGTGACGAAGGCAAAGAATCTAACCAGGATCCCGGGATTAGAGACGGTGAAGGCACCCGCGATTCTGTACGAATGAAACCGGAATTGTAAATAAATCCAAGACCTGAGGGGCGAGGTTGATAGAATAAAATTAATTTACCATAGAATAATCAACCAGAAGCGGGAGAGACCATCCATTTAGCAGGGTAAAAGGCTTATTGACGGGCCGTCTTCTTGCAATGATCCCTGCTTGTGCACCTCGTGGAAGAATAGAACAAACACGAACGGCGGAGACGCATATGATCTGATACAGCTCGGTTCCAGGAAATAAGCCATGGCCGATGGGTACGTATTGTCAAGATACAGGGTTTTCAAATTCTAGATTGTAGATCTGACGGATCGAGGATGCGTCTTACCGTAAGATCTAATGCGAGGCGGGACCGTGCTCGGCCTAGTATTAACCATTCAGAGTCTCCGCTGACGTCGCATCATCTGATTTTCCCCTGCTTGTCTGCCAGATCGCCCACGGCCTGGCTAGTGGTCGATTGGCATATCTTGACATGCACGATCGACGTTCCTGTGCATGGATGCTTTTGGAAGGGGTGCTTTTAGTGTCACTTTGGGGGTCCAATAGTACCGTGCACGGATCCACTACATGCTCGACATCGAAACCCCACTAGCTGTTTTTCGAGAAAACTATCCGGTCCATGACAGCTGCGGCCATGCTTCATTGTGCCTCAATGGGCTCAGACCGTTCTATACCATTCGCCTCTGGGGGGCGAAAGCATTGTAGCCTTGGAAAAGCAATGCGCATTAATCACATCTCCGAGGAATATCTTGGCCTTGGTCAGAATCTATTGGGGTCAAAACCAGAATCAGAGCAAATCCTGCCCGAACATGGGTCAAGCAGACCGCAAAAGTCAGGCTGCAGGATGCAAAAAGCCCTTCATAGCGAGGCTGCAAGCCACACCTAACGGTGTATAGTGGCGCGAATGTGGAGTCCGGGATCCAAACATTGACAAACCCCGATCTATCGGGAACTCCGAGACGTGGCCAAAGACTAAAGAGCAAGTTTGCCTTAGCTATATGTTTTGATGCCACTGCATATCAAAGCAAAAATTGAAAAAGGTGCTGCCTGAATGAGTGGAAGCTGAACACAACTGCTGCAAAATATGACTAGCAATCTTCGACTAGGCATACAAGCATCGGATATCAGCGCTCGGTCCTGAAGGCAAAGGCGAGACAGAGCCTCTCTCGCGTGTCCTCGGCCGGCATGCGGAGATACATTTCCAAGCGCACACTCATTTCGCGCTAAACTCAGTAGTCTGGGCCCAGGGTAATGCTTCCGAGATGATCAGCGTCTCTGGTTTGCAGGCTCATCCCGCCTGTGTGGTTCCTAAACTTAGATCCACCATGTCGATCTGACACGAACCAAGTTATCAGTCTTTAGCCGGTTGCTAAGATTTGAAGCCACTCTTTACCACGATACGTTCCTTTTTTTTCTTTTTTCTTTTTTCTTTTTTCTT
>KZ119493.1:128-11578 GCA_002153405.1 Mycosphaerella populi pn0402
GCCGTGTCACCACCGAGGCCTAAATGGAATGAACCCAAAAGTTCTGTTTCGTTTTCTTTTCGGTCGGGTATTCGCAGGAGCACGAGAGGGTCAGGGGGTTTTGTACGGTCGTGTTACTTATCTCTCTGGCGATGACGAATTTCAAGGATTGTGCATGGCATGTCATGCGCTGCTCGCGCTTGGTCAATAACTGCCGAGTGAATAGAGCGAGAGAAATTATTCTCTGAAATGACAAACAAAAATTAAAAACCCCTTCTGGACATGCAATTGCATTCTTTCATTAAACGTTTACCAGGTACTGTGAGCCCTGCCGCGATTGAGTTGCCTGCGGTAGAAGGTCGACTCCACAAGCAGCGTAAGCAGGCCATAACTATAAGTATTGCTTGGGTCACAAAAGATCGAGACTCGAGTAGAATGACGTAGTCCATAGAGGGGAACTGAACACAATCTGCGGCCGCGTTAGGGGAAGTCTTGTACTACGGGGGCCGCAATACCAAAGAGTGCTAGTTCTGGCCGTAACGGACCCCTAAGCGTTCAGGGTCTCGACGGCCCGATCTCCCTTATCCTTTCATCTCTTAAAACAGTCGCTCCTGACGCGCAATGCACCGCCCACTTGAAACAGGATTCCCGCGCCAGGGATCAATTTACTGATCGCCCGACCCACCTGGTCAGGGGTCCTCGTGGATAGGGCGTCACACAGTGCTTGAGCAGCCAAACCAACAGAAAAGGCCGTCACTGGCTCGAGATCCTCGGGAAGAAGCGCCGCAAACGGTTGCAATCTCGATTCTACGCATTGCATCGTTCGGAAGCCAACCAGCAGGAATCTCGTCTATTGCGTGCGAAGGTCTCACCGGAGAGGAAGCAGCTATCATTACTCTGACGAGCAAGAGGAAAAGTGGCTCCAGGCGCTGATCTGGCCAATCTGAGCCTTGAAGCCCCCCCGAAACAAGCCCCAAGCCACCTGTGCCCTAGAGGTACAACTGTCACATAAAAAAGGGACCCCGTCCTCGATCGAACGTTGTTTCGATTTGCATACCGACTCCAGCTGGATATGGAGGTGTGGTAGCTGCTTATTGGGTCCGTTTTGACACTTTCTATACTGCCGTTATCGCCAACCCCATTCCGTTCCCCCCCCGCCTCCCTTCTTCCCCTCACGATGCTCAAACTCCCCGCCCGCTACTCCCGCTGGCTGCCCATCCTCGCCCCAGCAGCCCTCATCCTACTATTCCTGCATCTCAACTCAGGTCTCTCACCTGATTCCTTTGAGAATTACTCCGACGCCAGCATATCCCACTCGAAAGCCCAACATAGTACAAAACACAACCCCAACCTCCCAGCATCATGCCGCTCGCTCCCCGGCATCGAAGACGTGCTCGTGGTGCTCAAAACCGGCATCACAGAAGCCCAAGACAAAGTGCCCGTGCACACCCGCACGACACTCCGCTGCGTCCCCAATAAGCTAATCGTATCGGACTACGAGGAAGAAATCTCCGGTCTAAAAACCCACGACGTCTTCCGCAACAGTACAGCCGAGCTGCGCGCAAACGAGGACTTCGCGATGTACAACCGGGCCCGCGAGCACGGCCGCGTCGGCCTTCTTGATACCGACCACACGAAAGTCGAGAACGGCGCGCAGGGCATGTCCGGTAACCCAGGCTGGAAGCTGGACAAGTGGAAGTTCCTGCCAATGGTGACGGAGGCAAGAAACTACATGCCCGATGCAAAGTGGTATGTGTTCATGGAGGCAGACACGTATCCTATCTGGCCGAATCTGCTAGCGTGGCTGGACGAGCTGCCGGACGGGCAGAAGCTGTATCTGGGGAACCAGATGATGATTGGGCCTGATGTGTTTGCGCACGGCGGGTCCGGGTTTATCTTGTCGCATGATGCTATCCATGCGGTTGCGAACGAGTATGGAAATAGACCAGCTGCTTGGCATGAGAAGACGAATGAGCATTGGGCGGGGGATTGTATTCTTGGGATTGCTTTGGCGACGATTGGAATCCCGCTTATCTGGTCTTGGCCGCATGTTACGGATCGCTCGATTTGGGAGCAGGATGCGTTGAATGAGGGCTTTGGGATCAAGCAATGGTGTTACCCACCATTTTCGTTCCACCATATGACGCCGAAGGATGTGGTTCGTATACATGATTTCGAGTTGGATTGGTTTGAAAACGTAAGTCATTGGAAATCCCTGGTGCGATGTGCAGTGGTCATTCCGCCGATGTTGTTTGGCATCATGCTTATATGTGTTTTTACCTCGTTAGGAAAAACACTCTGTACTCTTGTATAAAGATGTATTCACGAATTTCGTCCGACCGGATCTCGAGGGCTACGTCGATGACTGGGACAACTTCGCGCAAACAGAGCTCAAGAGAGAGGGCGACGACGGCCCATGGACAACCTATGATTGCGCAGAGCAATGCGCCCGCGACGAAAACTGTCTCCAATACCGAGTTGACGATTCCGGCAAATGCTCAACATCGGACCAAGTCCTTCGAGGTCGACCTTCCGCTGGCGTAAGGTCTGGCACCATGATTTGGAGAGTTGACTCTCGCATAAAGGAGCGAGGCAAGTGCAAAAAGGCGCAATTCGTTCTTTCAAACCCATGAAGTGGGTTGATTCCTTCTTTGAATGTTTTTTTTCTCTTTTGGGTACATATCTCTGTCTGGGTACATTCCTTTCAACCATGCATATATAAAGGGCGAATCTGGGGCGCACGGCGTCGATTTGGGTGTTTCATACAAAATCTACTATGTACATGTAACTCAAGGGAAATTTCCATAGATAGCAGAGTTCTTTGAACAATAAATACATACAGTTCAGTGTGATATTCCAAACTATACTAGGAGTGGATATCCTTCTATTCTAAGTTCGCAGAGAGACGAGTAACTTCTGCTTAATAGTAGGTAGTGGTGTCTGCGCTTGAATTATCTACATATGACTACCTTAGGTAGTGTACATGAGCCTGAAATCAATGAATACAAAACTAGGTTTTGATAAAGCTAGCTGTTGGTGTCTGTCGCACCAGCAAACGGATATCTTCACGGATACCTCCGCTTTGTCTACATACCTCCCTCGTTTGTAGGTGCGGTTGACAGTCCCTTAAGTCTCCTAAAGGCTACTACCGCTTGTATCACGTTCGGATATACATTACCAGCTGCTGTCCGTTGTAGCGTTTGAGCAGCGACGATTAATAATTTTTCTTCCTCTCCTTCCAGGTTTCTTCTTCCTCATCTATCTATCTTGCTCAACATCGTCATCTTCCACATAGCATTTTAGCTTCTCATTTACGCTTCTCTTCCAGGCCCATAGTGTCCATGTGAGCTTCCCTTTGTTTTCTTTTTTTGACCCATATATCAACTTATTGTATTGCCGTGCTCATTTTCTCTTAAAGCTCGCTTCCAAAGACCTGGTCATATCGACAAGATGCCGTCTTCTGAGAAGAAGACCCCTCTCCAATCTCCAGACTGCGTTCATAGTCGCGTTCGACTTCCATGCCTTCCAGCTCCACAAGAAGAATACAAATTCAGGTCTCGCTCAAGGCCATTGTATCTTACTCACAGTCAATGAATATGACCTTTCGAAGACGATCATCTGAGATTTCGAACTTGCCATTGCAATCGTACTCGAAGTTATACATAGGCTCCAACATGGACCTGCGAAAAACGCGTAGACTGACTTCAGGCATTGGAAGCCAATGACGAGGAAAGTTCAAGATCTCCGAAGATCGTCCTCGCAATCGATGAGAATGATGTTTCGGGGGCGATCTTCTGAGATCATCATTGGTTTCCAAGGCCTGAAGCCAGTCTACAGGCTTTTCGCAGGTCCATTTTGGAGACTATGTATTACTCCGAGTGCGATTGAAATAGAAAGTTTGAAATCTCAAACTTTCTTAAGAAGTGTTATCCTGGTGGGAAAACTGCTAAATATATTGCCAATGATGAACAAGTCTCTATAATAACTTTATTGATATTGCAACCACTGAAACAGGACTTGATTATCAGATGGATGAAGATTTCCTTCTCACAGTTGATACATTCTGCAATTTCCCCGTCAGGATAACGCTTCTTAGGACCTGCCTTCAGAGACTTTCAAGATTGGTCTTCTTCCTCTTGATGATCTGTTGACGCAGCTTCTGTGGCAGATCAGTGAGGAGATGATTGAATTCCAGGAATTCTGACAATCTTTCTTTGCCACGGGAACATTCATGACTCATGAGCTTAGAGGGGGAAATAAAAATGAAAGGGTGTGTACAAGGACTGTACATGCATTGTAACGTGAACTAACTATAGGTGGTTATATGAGTCATATGACTTCAGGTCACCTGGTCCAAAGGCAAAATGTTTCCATATGCCCTCTGCCCTCTCTGATTGGTAGACAGTGAGCCTCATTGTACACTAGACCGAATTGGGTGCCCTAACCTAGCGCGCCATATTCAAAAACATCTTGGCCCTCACTTATGACTTTCTCTCTTTAGTTTCATATTTCACAATCTGAGTACCTCCCGTGCAGATACACTTTGCAAATATCTCTAATGCCGCATCAGTCAGACAATATACCATGGCATCTACTTGCCTCGAATCTTCGCTGGGCCCGGGGTGAGCTTGCATCCCAAATTCGAGTCTTAAAACTCCCCGAGATCCCCGGGAAACTGACAGACAAACAGGGGGGCTGCCCGTGTGGTCTTACCAACCTGCACCCAACTTGCCCTGCACCTGAATCTTCTGACGATGATGAATTCGCCCAGGCCTTCACTCAGTCCGTGAAGGTTGCTTCGAAACACAAGCGAGCCCAGTACCCAGAAAAGTACAACCCCTCAAGTCCCAGTGATGTTCTCTTGGGGGATGAGCTCGTTGAAAAAATCGAATCACATTTGTCCAAAGAGATGAAAGAAGGGCCTAGACTTCCATTCGAGCAAAGGATTGCTTCCGCGTTTCTTCACCCCTGGGATGGTGAAGATTGCTACCACTGGGCTGCCAATAAGATCGGATTCCTCAATTTGGAGGTAGTGAAGATACTTCTTATGGTAGGCGAACTAGATCCAATTCTTCAGGCGTGCGCTCACCCAGACGTGGGACTTGGAGAGTGGTACTCTGCGGCATGGTGTAATTGCATGGTAAGTACAGCCCTGACCCTATTATTCCAGAAAAATTACTAAATCTTATCACAGGCGAGCCCCTATGATCTCGGTTGGGATTTGGTCGTGCGAAGTGCTCTGTTAGCCTACATTGCACTCAACGTCGCTCTCTGTTTCCCGGAAATCTGTGACCCAACAGTGGGTAGAACTGATGAAACCGACTACCGCCATACAGCATTCTATCAGTATATGCTGAGAAAAACAACTGAGTCCTATGATGCCGAAGCAACATCTTATCCACATCAGCGGTTTTTTGGAATCCCCCGTGGCCACTTTTGCGAGGGGTCGGTCTATGACATAGAGAAGAATATTGACCAGAATCACTGGCTGCACCAGACAGAATGCATCAAATGCGGTCACTATGGTCTACTTTCATTCGATGAATTCCTCAATTTAGAAGGTCCATTTCCTTCTGATCAATATCAGCCATTGGAATCTGATGTTGAATCTGTGAGACAGGAACTGCTTTCTCAAGACTTGCCCCCCGAGATTGTGTTGATGATCATGAATTTCGCAGACTATAAAGCAAAGAGAGTTTTAAAGGTCCCGCATGATCCCCTTCACCCTGCCAACAAAGCTGAATTGGACCGGTATCTTGATCAGTGCTGGCAAATCATTGTTGCTTGTGACATTTTGGATCATGAATTGGGTGGAAACTTGATTGACTGGCAATCAGAAATCCATTCGGTAGTGAAGAGTCTTTTTCATAACCGGAGCATTTTCGTGAGTGCTTCGATAACGGGAATGACTTGTCCTGGTACGAGAATTTCCTCCCACTGGCTCGGGGGTCGAGGTCAAGGTCGGGGTCGAGGTCAAAGTCGAGGTCAAAGTCGAGGTCAAAGTCGAGGTCAAAGTCGAGGTCGAGGTCGAGGCCGGGGCGGAGACGGTGGTCGGGGACGGGGCTTCTGATCAATGTTCTACGCGAAAAGATGCTAGAGGCGAATGAATCAATGATCCATGGATAATGAATGATAACATCTGGAGAGGGACATTTCCCTGTATATCACTGCTTATATTTGAATACGTATGACTTCTAATTCATATCTCTATACTAGGAAGACAGTACAGTGTACATTGAGGGAGTTTTGGATTACCTTTTTAATTGTATAAAATTTTATTGTGAGTTTTAACGCGAAATCTAACAAGGCTTAGCGGGGCCCGAGTAGATGAACAGGGTCGCCATATAAACACGCTCATAGTGAGCGTATTAGCCAAATAGATATACCGGGTGGCCGTCTAGCATTGCTCGTAATCCCAGATCCCAAAGGGTATATTAAGCTTCCAAAGGTTGAGATAGAACCCCAGGGCCGTGTATTTGAAGGTTGGTCATTGTTTCGAATCAATACATGGATCCATCCATTTGGAACCTTGTAAATACCAGTCTCCAATTCTCTGGGTCTGTTTACTGGCCCCACTAGACTTTTAAGGCGAAGTTGCTTTTGTAGGTTCCTCAGGTACTGCCGACATCTACATCATGAATTTTGTCTAACATGTCTATAACTAATCAATCATATATACCATCAAGATGACGGGGCAGAAATTGATTCGCCCTCTTCTCGTGCAGTTGCTTGTGCAGCATTCAGACGACTCGCCGCCTCTGAGATGTTCAGAAGACCAACGCCCTCAAGCAGGACCTGAGCAGACGACTTAGCCCTCTCCTGGGCCTCAGCTCCAGCATCATCGCCGCCAATCTCAGGTGGAACAGTGCCATGCCCAATAACAGTTTCCTCGCCTTCAGCCGCAGGAACCCAATCTGGCACCTCGCGTGGCCCATCAAGCCCATGGGGCGGTAGACCCCATTTCGGCATCTTGCTACGGTAATGCCAGTCACCCTCTAGGTCTGCATAGGAGACAGCATGTAGGAAGATCCCGAGCTCGTGGACACCGGGATCAGAATAGAGCTCTGTACCACATACATTGCAGAGTGCGCCGGAGAGTTTCTCACCCTTCCGCTTCTCATAGGCCTCCGTGGCAGCCTTTTGCTCGGCACCCATAATCTCCGCTAGAACTGCGGGGTCGGTATCGACGGGCAGGTTCGGCGCGGCAGTAAAGTGGTTACGGTAGCTCCCTGTGTCTGGTAGCTCTGTCTTGCCCATCTTGTTGAGACGTTCCATGATCTCTTCGTCGCGATCGCCGTGGGACTCGTGCATCGCTAGTCCCGGCCCGAAGACCCGGCGGTTCGAGTAGATTGGATCATTGGAGATGGGATGGCCCAAGAATTGTAAATGTACGCGAATCTGGTGTGTCCGACCCGTAAGAGGGTAGCAGTGCACTATACTGTAGCCTTCTGCCTCGTTGTAGAGTGCTGGCGGTGGGGTCGCGGGACGAGGGGGCCCGTCTTCGGTTGAAGAGGGATCAGTCGAAGACTCCGCTGTTGGGCGAGCGGGACGTTCCCATTCGGGAGGATAGTATGCAATGCGGCGGAACTTGGTCGTGGCCGTTTTGCCAGTGGCGCGAACGCGGTTGAGTCCGAGTTTGGGACTGACTTGCATGATCGGTTGGTCGCAGACTACTACGCCGTCTGGGAACTTTCCCTTGACCCGAGCGATATACTCTTTTTGGACGGAGCGGGATCTTAATTGAGCCGCCATGTGGTCGGCCGCCTTTGGGTGTTTTCCAATGAACATCACGCCGGAGGTGAGACGGTCGAGACGGTTGCAGGGCCGCGGGAGCCAGCCATGGCCTCGCTCGGCGCTTAGGATTTCGATAATCGAGTTATGATGATATCGGCCTGCGGAGTGGACAGGGATACCAGCTGGCTTGTCAATTACGAGGAGATCGTCATCCTCGTGGACAACGCCAATGGGTTGGCTGCTGACGGGTGGTTCGTGGCGATGAGTGGTGTGCGAAAGGACCTGGCCATTTTTGAGTATGGTATCGCGCCCTGCAGGTTTACCATTGACACAGACAGAGCCGGAGTCTAGAGCTTGTCGCTGGAGTGTGTTAGTATATTGATTTCTGGTTGTCGCCTTTCAGTCTTACATAGTAATCTGGTGTTCTGTCTCGAAATTCCGAAAGGAAGATGTCCTCCAGTCTCTTATTCCGCCATCTCTCTTTGCAGTTGGTGTTATAGGTATAATGGTAAGGCTTCACCCGGCGAAGGCCGCCTTCTAGGTAGTACGGCGCTGGCCATGGGTCGCAGGGAGTGACGATAACATCTGGAGTAGGCTCAACAGGGTCGGGAGGAGGGACTTGGAGCGTGGTGTCGACGGTGACGACGGCCATTGAAGGCGATGGAAGAGGAAGCTTTCCTTTCCGCAGCAGATAAGCCGTAATACGCGCTGAGGGAGCCAGGGAGGGCTTATGCAAGTTGCGACTCTGGTGGGGTTAAGTTTGGGTCGAGAAAATTTTAGATTATCAGCGATAAGGCCAGGCACCGCCTTCGAGACCGCGGAGGCGGGGAATCCCCCCACAGCACCTCTCCATCGAAGATTTGTATGCTTCACTTGGGAGTTGGTTGTGATCATTGATCTGATAGGGGTTTCCAGTGCTTTGCATATCTCCATTTCGAAGGCTCATTGCTAAGCTTGGCCGATAAAGAGAGGCTTACCTAATCGCTACATGGCCGAGCAACCTCGGTCTAGCGCAACACATGTACGGCTGCTCCGAGCGAAGTGGAGCCGTGACCGTGATCTCTTAAGTTCTGAAGAGCTCCCCTGGACGTTGCCTTACGACTTGATCCAATTCTACTCACAAGCATAACCATGGCACCACCGGAGTACGAGGCGAAGAAGCTTCGCAAGCGGAGCGACTATGGTTATCACCAAGTCCACCAGACAAGATGGTACTCAAGACCAAACGTCTCGTGTGATAGGCTGCTGACGATCATATTGGCTACAGGTTCGACAATGATATGTACGCACATCTAAACAACACCGTATATACCGCACTTTTCGACACCATCGCCAATTCTTATCTTATTGAGCACTGTGGTATGAACCCCTTCAGCGTGAACAATCCGACTCCAAAGAGCTCCGGTGATCAGCCGTCCTCTATCTCGGCGGGGACAGACCAGATTGGCCTTATTGTCTCCACCTCGACCGACTTCTTTGCTTCTGTTGCGTTCCCCGATGTACTGGAGATTGGTCTGCGTGTTGCAAAGCTTGGCTCATCTAGCGTGACGTGGGAGGTCGGCGTGTTCCGCAAGGGCGAAGAAAACGTCAAGATGGTTGGCACATACACACATGTGTTTGTATTACGGGAAACGATGCGAGTGGGACCTGGTGGGATGGAGGATCAAGTGCGGCAGGGACTAAGGAAGTTGCTTAGTCCTGCTGATTCGAAGCTGTAAAGCATGCACGAGCGGCTGGTATCAAGGCCGTATTCTGTAGAAGGGATGTTAGATTGACTACCTATCTCAATAATGTATCATCATTCTAACTCATTACTGAGCACTCTCACCTGTATTTTTTTCCATTTTCCTTTCCTTTTCTTTCCTTTCCTTTCCTTTCCTTCCTTCTTTTTCTTTTTCTTTTTCTTTTGCATTTCATTGCTCTATACAAGTTCTGGCCATTCCTTTCAAGAGTAAATACTGACTAAAGCGAAATATCTCTCCTACTTAGTAGCCCAGGTCGTAGGGGAACCATTCTACTTCATAGTTCTTAGCATATACACCATAAGACATCCGTGGATTGTCCTGCCACGATAAAAAACTAAAACTTATTAGTGAGATACTCGTCCTTTTAACCCTGCTCTTAGTGCGTCTGATTGAGCTAGCGGCCACAAAGGCTGTCAAAAATAAACCATTGCACCTGCTATTTGAGTCAATAAAGAAATTGAAAGTCTGTGTGCGCATCTTTTGGCCAACTGATTTATTCCCTTGGCTTCGTCCTAATATTTGCCATCCTTGACTCTAGGATATCGACTTGACATATCGATTTCTCCAGCAGGCCCGACTTGCTGATTATGATTTCTTTGCTACGATAGAATTTCCCCCCCTCATCCTGATCGACGTGTACTATCTAGACATGGTGTGGCTTTAATTCCTGACAAGGCCCATGTCCTCATTAGATTATATTAACACCACCAAGGATCCTGGGAAACCTTTCCCACAGGATGCGGCTATTTCGGTGATCGGAGATAAAATCCCCAGCAGGGAATATGAACAGACAAGAATCTGAAATCCAAACTCCGAGCTGAGTGTGGGCACAGGGTTGCAGTTCAAAGAACCCCACACAAAAGCATCTTGATATGGCCCCAATAAGCATCTCCGCCGTGAGACTGCTGCAGACTCGTGGCCATCCACCGATTTGGCTTGGCTACCTCGGCTTAGAGGGAGAGCCTCTGTTAGGCGTCCTGGAGACGGAGGTAAATCGCTCTGAGTTTTGCGAGCCCAAGCACGGGATGAACCTATTCGGTGTTGCTCGTTCTCGGTTTGGTAGAAGGCAATATGGTTCGATTCAAGAATGGCTGAGATTTCCAAGGTGGAACTGGTGACTTGGTTCCAGACGATTCTAGGCACACGTACTCCGTATACAGGCAGCAAACCTGGGTCCTAGGTTTGTGATTGGGATATCCCGTTGCTTGGCAATCCACAAGCCCCCAACTCTTTAAATATCTTTTGTCAGGGTCTCTTCAGCTATTCCTATGCTGGGGACCCACGTCAATATGCTGCGGATTCCTTCAGCTGCACCCAGGCCAATGCAGCGCTATTTCAAACCTTCGGGATTTATGCGATCGAATAAGCATCCGCGTTCCTACATCCGAGAGTTATCCGCGTCCTCCCGCACGCTTGTGGCCAATATAATCGACGCCACACGTGATTTAGGCGGCTGAGTGGATGGGTCGCTGCGGATGGGGCGCTGCGCTGCCAAGAATATGGGGGCGCTTGAAGGATCTACTTGTACGAAGAATGCAATCGAGTAGCAGGTTCCAAGGTTGGGATAATGTGGCTCGTCAAAGGTATAAAAGGGTCCGTTTCGCCATCGAAAGATCGTATTGCATCAGTCAAGCCTCCATCGATCTAATCTCGAGCCTAAATCAACATCTTCAAAATGCGTTTCCAAGCTCTCACCCTCGCCGCCATCATTGGCCTGGCTGCTGCTTCTCCTGCTCTTGAGAAGAGAACTAACAACTGCTACGAGCTTTGCGTTGCCAACGGCGGAGTAAGTGTCTGCAATGTCCATCATTCCAACGTCGTATTAATGTCCTCCTAGAGCAGCGATGACTGCCTGAACCAGTGTGCTAACACCAAGCGCTCCAACAACTGCTTCGAGCTGTGTGTTGCTAATGGCGGAGTAAGTACTCGCTTGGTTGGTATCTACATTTCTTGGGTTCTGACATCTATATAGAGCGACGACCAGTGCCTGAG
>KZ119493.1:11595-35364 GCA_002153405.1 Mycosphaerella populi pn0402
GCCTGAGCCAGTGCGCTAACTCTAAGCGCACCAACAACTGCTTCGAGCTCTGTGTCGCTAATGGCGGCGTAAGTATTCACTTGGTTGGTATCTACATTTCTTTGGTTCTGACATCTATATAGAGCGACGATCAGTGCCTGAGCCAGTGTGCTAACTCTAAGCGCACCAACAACTGCTTCGAGCTTTGCGTTGCCAACGGCGGAGTAAGTGTCTGCAATGTCCATCATTTCAAAATCGTACTAATGCCCTCCTAGAGCGGCGATGACTGCCTGAACCAGTGTGCCAACTCCTAAATACTGAATAAGAATCTAAGAGGACCATAGGGAATAGTTACGAATAAAGGCCGGGCCAAGGTATCTTCATGATTTACGGCTCGACTATACGTGTGCATAGACTTTGGTTAACTTGCCTATACTGTTCAAATTCTCATGAGATATCACGAATCGAAACCAACATAAGAAAGATCATCTATCTGACTGCAATTCTCCTGGTCATTTTTCCCTACTATCTATTGTAGTTTCCATAGAGATCATATTTCCTGCATATATAGAGAACTGCCTGACGGCTACAACATTCATTCACACAACCCCAAGTGTACATACGAAATAATAAAAACAAGATAAGGTATTTACATATCAAGATGATACAAAGCAAGCCTAATCTCTGGAGTGCACAAGCTTTCCTTGCACCCAGACATTCTTTACATTGCGATCATCGCCACTCCACATCCACTTCTGGACCTGTTCCTGCCAGGTCTCGTTCCCAAAGAGATCAATGTTACCAACAGGAGCAGAGCCTGCAGCAGCACGGCTAACAAGGCTCGGGATTGGCTTCGACTCAAGAGGGCTGATGGTATTGCTTCGTACAGCACCAAGCTCAACAAGTTGGGCATCCCAGATCATGCCCTTATCGAAGCCACCAATATCATCAGCCATGTCAACGACTTCGGCCCCACCACGTGTAGCAAGATACAAGACATCATCGGGAGAAAGCTTCTCGTGTCCATCAGTGCCCTGGGCGGTGGTATTGCCAATCATTTCAAGATACTCGGCGCTGTAGCTGAGCAGTCTCGAAACAAGGGAGGCCTGGCGGGCAACCTCAAGTATACTGGTGGAATAACCGCCCGCGACATCTGTTCCAAGACCGACGGTGACTCCGGCGTCGAGCATGGCCCGGACGGGGGCAAGGCCAGAGCCGAGAGCGGAGTTAGAAGCAGGGCAGTGAGCGACACCAGCACCTCGCTCTTTGATCAGAGCCCATTCCTCCTTGGTAAGGTGAACGCCGTGTGCAAGAATAGTGCGGTTGGTGAGGAGATGAGCCTTGTCATAGACATCGGCGTAGCTGGTCGATTCGGGGAACAGTTGCTGCACGAGTTCGATCTCGGAGGTGGTCTCGGCGATGTGCGTCTGGATGCGCAATGCGGGACTATAAGAGGCAGCGAGGGCACCAAGGCCATCGAGCGACTCATTCGAGCTTGTCGGGGCGAAACGTGGGGTGATAATGGGGTTGATCAGGGTTCCGTTGGGGTCGATAGCGTGGATATAGTCGATAGTCTCCTTGGTTGCATTGAAGCCCTCCTCAGCGGATTGGTCGACATAGTATGATGGACTTTGTTCCTTATTGTCCATGCAGACACGACCAATGAAAGCGCGCTGGCCGTGCTTCTGGCAGAGTGCGGCTAGGGCATTGGTGGCCGGGACATGGATTGTAGCAAAGTAAGAAGCGCAGGTAGTACCGAAGGACAGAGTACGGGCGACGACTTCATCGTATTCGCGCAAGCCCAGCGGGGGCGTATCGTTGGGATCAGTCTGCTTGTTGTCTGGGTCTGACTTGGAGCCGAAGCTAGCCTCGACCGGGTAGGTATACTCGTTTAGCCACTCCAAGAGCTGGTTCGACCCGAACAAGCCCAGATTGGGGAATTGCGGGGCGTGGATGTGGGTATCTGCAAAATTAGTTTGGGAATAATTAAACATCCGGGTCTAGACGTGGGCGTACCGATAAATCCAGGGAAAAAGAACTCGTTCTGCGAGTCGTCCGACTTGACTACCTGGACTTGGGTGGAAGATCCGCTGGCAGTGCCATCAGTCCATCCATGGCTGGACAGGAAGGACTGGAAACTGGCATCATCTTTGACACTCCAGTCATAGCCTTCAATGCGACCATCATCAGAGGAAACCCATAGAACACCTTGGTTCCGAGTAAGCTCTGGCTTAGTCGAGGTCGAGTTCAGCTTAGGAAGATGGACGAATGTGCCTCGGTAGACAGTATATGGATAGCTCTGGGCTGTGGTACTACCAGCATTGAATAATGCAAGGTACAGAAGCCCTAAAGAAGCCTTGGAAAGATTTAGAAACATGATGAACAAACGAATGTAGATCGAGGCTCACTCCTTGAAGGAACCGTCGTCTTCTTGCGGACCATATCCATTGATATACTTCTATCTGACCTGTGGGAAATGAGGAGAACTCCTGGCTGTATCAGATGAAGCGGGCGAGCGATGTATCGTGGAGTTGAAGGTTGAACCTGCTAGATTAGAGAACGGTCTCCCCCGTTTGTGGTATCTCACACCGATCGCTGAAGCTAAAGTCGAGGATGGGAAATAAGAGGGTCGTGATATCGAGACGATCTTCAGGGTTCTGGGCTCGGCGATCGGCTGCTTCCGATTTAATGCCCAGATTGACGAGTAAGAAGAGAGACTATTTGACAAAAGATGCGGGTGAGTGGAAAAGATACGTAAAGTATGCCAAGTGCGGAAGCGATCAGCAGCTGTGTGCAAGCGAGTTTGCATCTCAACAGCGAATAAGATGCCTATGATGATGTGTTCTTCGTAGATCAAGACTTTCTTATTACTTCGATGGTTAAGCGATGTCAAACTAATTGCATCTCTGGCGGTAATGGCGGGAGAGAAGGTCCACGTCTACGGAGACAGAATTATGAAATCCCTGAGTTTCAGGCTTAAATGTAGCATTTTGAAGCCCGGAAACCCGTTCCTTGGACGTTCTCTAGAAAGAAGTGGTCTAGTTTTGGCTCCCTCTGTCTGGAGGTCGTTGCGTAGAGGCGCAGAGCCCAGAGGATGAAAGAGTCCAGAGGATAAAATAATGCAGATAAGTAGTGCATACCATGCTCACTCTAATTTGCTGGATGATCATAATGCTATTATGGACACGAAAGGCTCACTTGAATGAACTCGGCCGACCTTCGAAAGCTTTCTTCAAGTCATGTACTCCGGAAACCTCCTGCGTTGGCCATGAGCCCCTAGCTGAAGCCATGCATAGGCACAAGGTAGATGTTCAAAAACTCTAGTTCATCCACAGCAAGTCCGCAATATAGAGTTGTAGTGACTCATACGGAGGAAATAATGGCCAAACATGTTAATAGATCATGGACACAGACTAAAATTGGCTGCTCGTGTCGTTTCATATGTGCCTTCGACCTGGAAGGCACTGCATATCGTACCACCGACTCAGTTCACAGTAAGACAAGAAAATAGTATGACTTTCTTACAAAACAAAAGGAATGCATATCTATACGAGACAGCAGACGACCGCAGCTGACTGGTCAATAGTTCCCCGCGGGCTTCGTTTGCCTCAAGGGAATTACCCCGGAAATGAACCAGAGTCCAAGACCTGGGGAAAGCACGCCAAGCAGTGAATATCTGGGGAATTACGGTAAAGCCAATTAGGTTCTCGTGAAAATCTTTGGAAATTTTCCAGTGATCACTCGCTAAGGGTGACCTGCCCCACGGCGACCGCCGGCTGCCGGAGGGTCAACCCCATACTTAGAAGTCACAGGCGACTCATCTCAGGAGTGGCGGGGGTTATTGTTGTGAATGATTCAGTCTTATACCCCAGACTTAACGGCTATAGCATACTCTTGAGGCCGTGATCCTTTCATCCTCCACGATTCACCCTTTTGAAATTGTTGTGTGCAACTCATTTAATCTTGCTATGGGTTTGAAACCTTACCTGGGCCTCAGCGGAAATGCTCTCATCAGGGCAGCCGTTTGGCTGGTTGTGTGTCCGACATTTACCTGCTATGGGTACAATATGAGTGTGGCAGGTGGTCTCTTGACTCTTCCTACATTCAATGACCAGTTTCCCCGAATGGACACAATCAATACCGAAGGCGCATTGAAACAGGAGAACTCAAATATTCAGGGTCAGTTCCAGATCAAGAATTTGGCTTCCAAATACTAAGAATAGCATCTTTAGGTACCGTGATTGCTCTATATACCGTTGGAGGTATCTTCGGAGCCCTTTCCTGCGTTTTTCTCGGGGATAAGCTAGGACGAAAGAAAGTCATATTCTGGACCAACTTGGTCTTTGTCATTGGAGCCATCTTGATGGCAACCTCATTCGACTTCGCTCAATTTATTGTAGCAAGAGTCGTAATCGGCTTAGGTATCGGTGGATATACTGCAACTGTGCCAGTTTGGCAATCTGAGATTTCTCCAGCACACAAGCGCGGCTCAAATGTTGTCACAGATGGTATTTTTGTTGGAGCTGGTGTGACTCTTGCCTTGTGGGTGGATTTTGGCTTTTTCTTCGTGAAGGAGAATTCAGTTTCCTGGAGATTTCCTCTTGTGTTCCCAGTGATTATGTCGTTTATTGCCATGGCTTTTATCCCGATGATGCCTGAGTCTCCTCGCTGGCTGATCAAGACGGGTCGGCTTGATGAAGCCCGCCATGTTCTGTCTGCTCTTCTTGAAGTTGAGCCCGAGTCCGACACAATTGCCGATACGATTCGAGATGTCGAATCCACTCTTGCTGTCTGTGGCAACGTGTCATGGACCGCTATGTTCACAAACGGAGAACAGCGGCTCTTCCACCGCGCGTATCTCGCAGCTACTGGACAGATGTTCCAGCAGATGTGTGGTGTCAACATGATTACATATTATGCCCTGACCATCTTCCAGGTAAGTCCCAATATCTCATGCGAGGTCTTAGCCCCACCAGCTAGTGAACTAGGACGTCATATTACAGTATCTCCAGCGTACTAAATCCTCACTAGGAAAACCTCGGACTTGATCCCGTCAGAGCCCGAGTCGTCGCGGCCGCAATGGGTCTCATGCAGCCCTTCGGTGGA
Organism: Mycosphaerella populi pn0402; assembly: GCA_002153405.1. NCBI lineage: Eukaryota > Fungi > Ascomycota > Dothideomycetes > Mycosphaerellales > Mycosphaerellaceae > Mycosphaerella > Mycosphaerella populi. Next base: position 16,681 of record KZ119493.1, read on the forward strand.
TTCTTCGCATACTACACCATCGATAGACTTGGCCGGCGCCCGCTGATGTTGTGGTGCGCCGGAGCCATGGCCGTCTGCATGGCCGTCCTTGCGGGGACGACATCCCCCAAAGCAGCGGACAACATGGTCGCCCTAGTCTTTGCGGTCATTGCGCTCTTCCTGTTCCAGTTCATCTTCACAGCCGGATATTCCGGTCTGACGTTCCTCTATGCTGCCGAGATGGCACCTCTCCAGGTCCGTGCGGCTGTCAGTGCCGTCTCCACTGCAACTGTATGGGCATTCAATTTCCTGCTTGCTGAAATCACACCCATTGGCTTTGCCACGATTGGGTGGAGGTACTATATTGTGTTCGCGGCGATGAATGCTGCCATCGTGCCCTCGGTGTACTTCTTCTTCCCCGAGACCAAGGGCTGCTCGCTTGAGGAGATTGATGAGATCTTCGCTCAGTCGAAGAGTATCTTTGATCCACCCCGTGTGGCGCGGAGAATGCAGATCATCCAGACTGATCAGACGGACTCGGAGCAAGGCACGGAGAGCAACGAGTTTGTAAAGGAGGAAGTCAAGTCTTGAGTGCGAGGCGGCGTAGCTCTAGCTGATACTTTGAGTAAGTATTTTCAATTATGAGAGGACCTTGGGTATGTCTGCTTTCGTGCCTTGATGTAAGGGCCGACCAATGACTCATTAGGTATTATGATAGCGAGCTACATAGGAATACGAAATCATTATGAACTATTCAGTAGTCAAGCATTTCTGACATCCAAGAGTAGAATTCAAAGACACTTTGCCATAGACATTGGTGACCTTCTTTCTGCATGTGGGCCATATGGCGATGTACAAGGGTCTGGGGTAAAACGTCGAGCGCTTTCCCACTAAGCGAGGTTTTGGAGAGCTAGTGTACACACCAGTGTGCGCTGTGACATAGCCGGGGTTGGGAGCTTGCTAGCGCAATTGAGAATCATGCAACGGTCCCAATCATTACGAAAGAAGAAATTCGTGATGAAAATAATTGGTATTCCCTGTACGTCTAAACCCCTCTGTCTAATGTCTATGCCGTCCCGACATTTGGTATCCCTATGAAAATAAAGCCCCGAAATAGATTATCCAAACATAGTAAAGGGGGAAAAACACTTTTCGCTCAAAACGAGAGTCCAAAACCCGACATCCATGACAACGCTATAACGCTATCCATGATAAGCTAAAATCGCTAAAAGCATGTGCGTTAAAACCCCATCGCCAAAGTAACCGAATACGAATAAACCAACAATAAAAATTGAACAGATAAAAAAAAAGTAAAGCCTCGATCCAGGTATGTGGGGATCTATCATCCAACAATACTGTTGGCCCTCGAAGCAACCCTCGAACCAGGCGGCGTCTCGCCACGAATCATGGTCTCGCCGTCATCATCCATGTACCACTTCGCGTACGGGCCAGGAATAAAGCGACCCTTGGCATCCCACGCAGCAACCCAGTAGACACCATCATCTAGAAGGAAGAAACGCAGCTTCTCAGGGCGCCCGCCCCTGCTTTTAGGAGCCACGACCCAGCGGCAGCGCGCTTCGATATCTTTCTCGAACATGTAGCGATGGAGAAGGCGGCAGTAGACCAGGACGGGAGGATGTTCTTCGTCATGTCTGGCTCCCTTTCGGCGCATAAGGTGCCAACCTTGGCCAGGGTAGTGTTTGTAGATACCCGGAATGGGGTGCTCCCAGTACTGTTCCTCGAATTCGTACGGGTCCATCTTTTTGAACCAGTACTTTGGGTTTACTGCGTTGCGGGCGCAGATATAGAGGTTTGGGGCCATTGTGATGAGGTATTTGGTTGTTTTCAAGAGAGATGAATGTTCGTTGGTAGTGATTTATGTATGTATCACGGCGTCAATGCTCAGAAAAAAAGGTATTAAGGTATCAAGAGGAGCGAAAATGCAGTGCTGAAACGTGTAGAATGATGAGGAAAGAGGTGCCCTTATAGGAGCTGGCGTTATAATAGGACGTCCATTGTGATGTGAGTGTTCGAGTTCATGTAAGTTGAAATCGATATGAAAGGTGAAGAAGGAAAGGTACTTCAAAGCACCAGAGGAAGAGGATGCCTCTTATTCACCCACAAAGGTGGAAATGGGATGTCAGGCAAAATCGCCCGAGGTAGAGACCGGGGGTAGAGACCAGGGGACTGTGCTGGGTGTTCTCGCAATCACTGTATGGTGATATCGTTGCGGTGAGCCAGCACCCCCGGATTTAGTCGGGAAGAGTCGTCAATAAGCTTGGAGCTTCCCCCTTAGACCAGCGGGCTAGGAACTGGTCAGATCCGCAGAACCGGGGAAATGAGGATAGCGTCCGAGACGAATCAACAGTGTGGCTCACAAATTGGGCTAGATGTGTTGGGCCCGAAGCCGGGGACACGCAGGTATAGAGAGATAGAAGACGACCGATATGATTGCATGTAGCGTGCGCATGGGATCAATGGAGCTTTTAACTGGAGGAGGGCCAGGGCTTATCAGAATCAACGGGCTTTAATGGGGATGGACATTGAAATTTCTAAAATAGAGATGGCTGAAAATGGCTGAAAATGGCTCACCACCATAGGCCCATAAATTAAAAATACCGACGAAAATGGACACAGAACAGGCAACCAGCGCCTGAAACCCGAAAATTCTGAAAAGAACAAAACAAACGAAGCTATGGAAGCCAGTCTAGCTCCCGCGGGAAACACAGTCCGCGTTGCCACGGCCCCATCCTCCACTTCCATCCACTTTCATCCTCTCCTCAGCCACTCCATCCACCTCTTTGTCTCCATTTACTGCACCTTAATCCGATCATTGAATTTTTCCCTCGTTTTGCGGGCCCACCCGAGCTGCCCCAGTCTCCTGGTTCATGGGTCTTGGCTTTTTTTTTTTTTTTTTGCTTTTGTTGATCTTGCTTAGAACGTGTATCGTGGTTTCTTTTTGCAATCTATTCCAATCCTGGTTTCTGAGATATTTCCTTTCTACTCCGTCTACACCGTATATAGACAATCCCTTTTTTATGGATAGGAGCTGTCAGAAGACTGTCGGTGATGCCAAAGCCGATTGTGCATAGGCCCAGGAAAGTTCCAGGAGGCTTCTCCTCCGAGTGCCTGGAAGGGGCTGTGGCGCAGCCCCCTTCTCGCCAGGGCTTTGGCCCTCAGCCTTACGTGAAATTTTTCACGTTCTACAGGCCCAGGTTCAGGATGCGGATAGCAGTCGCGGTCTAGCGAACTTGGCAGCTCTCAATTTTAGTCTTGATGCTGGAATTAGCTAATTTCCCAATCACTTGGCGTGGTTCGGATGAAATTTCTTTAAGTTTTTTTTTATCATCTGGGCAGAAATTTCCCGCCCCTCTTCGACCGGCGCGGGCCGTGTTTCGGGTTCCCTTTCTCGGGATAGGGCCACGGTCTGTCAGGTTCTGTTCGCGTTCGCCGATCCACTTTCCGAGCCATTTTCTTTAGATCGTCTCTTTGATATCTTCAGGTGTGCTTAGTGCTTAGTGACGTGTTCCATAGATTTGGTCCAGATGTATCCCACTTGCGTCATAGCGGAAGAAATCGCATATCAAAGTCTATGCCGAGGTTTTGCAAAATGTACTTCGTACTCAACAGTCCAACCAGACTTGGCGATAGATACCTACAAACAGGAATTTCTTCATGTTTGTTAACAATTTTATGGATTAAAGAGATCCAATCCCGATCTTTTCCTACGAGGAACTGCTGTGCAAGGGTACGTGCGAGGGAAACTTTGACAGCGCACCGTCTGGCTACCGGCCATAGGAGGCACCAATATTGTCAAAAACAGGGAGGCCTGAAAACATGCTATTCGCTGGGTAATTCAGCCTTGAATGAATACACTGTGCGGTCCATTTCATAAAATACAAAACACGATAGGCAAGCAAAAAGCTCGATTCGAAACCCAGTCATCAATGTGGCGTGTTGATGAGCTTTCGAGTCTTACTTTGGAATTTAACCGACCTGGTTGATCAAAAGCCTCAAGACCGCCACAATAATACTGATGCTCAAACATGGACTGTACTCCTGCAGGGGCCGCTGCACGTTTGTCGATAACGATATCGAATGCACCAATGGCGACATCCTATCCTCGCACAAGGATACCGTAGTAATTGTCGGTGAGAAGAGTCGTACATCAATCGGAGTTACAGGTTTCTCGTTACGTTCCTAAACGAATTTAAATTATATTTCCCTTTTTGCTGTGACGGCAGAATATAATCCGATATTGCAACATTAAGCAGAAGTACGTACCCAGGACAACGTCAATTGAAATTAGAGCCCAAATGTCTCCGGGGTTTGCTTGGATGTAAACATAACATGTCACTGGCTCCGGGGGACGGTTGCTCAATTAAAAGTACCGCATATTCCCCGAGTATCTGAAAAGCGGGGTCCAGGTTCATAAGGACGTAGCGTGTCGTTTTGTGGAGAACATTGGATCTTCCTGCAACCACAGCTCTAGATACACCAAAGTTCTTGTTACGAACAAACACAAGGAACCTCTCCAGTTCTAATACCGATCATGAAGGATCTTACAGCAGTGAAATAAATATTAAGATATTAGATAAAGGATTATCACTGCTAATCGTAAGACTGCAGAAATGACAAGCTTGTAAGATGCCAACAGAGTTTGATAACACCTGGGCAATCAAAGGGGCAAGCCTTTGATTGAATGGCTTCGTTCGTTATTCTACGAGTTTAGTCACTGTATACTACTAGTCATCTTTGGTGTGGCCCTCGAACACCTCGACTAGCGGGGACGCGAGGGAGATGGCGTCCATCTCAAATTGTGGCACAAGAGGGAAGGGTGAGATAGAAATCGCAAGGGAAAAAAACACAGTTACTTCTACCCACTCTCACTAGTTACTTGAATCTGGCATGCTTAGTTATGCGTAAGCACTAAACTTTGGAAGCAGTTAAATTTCCCGTGGGGGCGGTCATGTTGTATGCTCCTGTGACACATTTAAGGAGCTTATTTATATTCCTTCTTCTGGTTAGCATCCTAGACTCCCCTAATACAAACACCTCACCAGCTTTCTAATTAGTTCCATCATATCGTCCTCATTTCTACTATCCGAGGGCCTCTCTAGGCTTCGGCATTTCTTACCCCACTACTCCACAATAGTTCATATTACGCATAGTAGACCAAACAGACAATAGGTAATTGTATTGAGAAGGTTGCCAGGCCAAAGCTCTTATTAATCATGAAATGAATTCAGCGTCACAATTTTCCCACACCAAATTTCCAGTCATAATTGTGCTCAGAACATGTCAATTTGCAAACCCATATTTGCGTATCTCCTGCCCTCATCTCTCATCTAGGGCCTTGTATTTGATATTGGCGAAGGAACTAATGTGCAATCGGAGCATAGCACAAAGCTGCTAGCATTTTGAAGAAAATCCGTACTATTTGATAGTTGTCTGTATTCGAGATCTGATAACTCGCGAGATTCCATCTACGAGAAGTCGGCTTTTCTCTCTAGTTTGCGACCCCAGGAAAACCAGGTGGATACAACCCACTCAATGCATGGTTTGTGGGACAAGTTCAATGGTATAGCCATCCTAGACAATTCAGTTTTCTGGGTTTAGTCGTCAGGTTTGAAAATTTACTCACTGGGTCTTTCACAAACGCGATCTGGTTGAAGATCCTTTGATATGCTGGATGGATATCGCCCAGGCCAATGCCCCTTTGAGCCTCCCATTCGCTTAGAGGAATGCTCAAACGAGTAGCGACTCCTAAATCTTTCTCAACCTCAACACCGTTGGCTTTGAGGTATTCTAACGTCTTGGCAACATCAGGGACCGAAAACCCCAGGTGACCTAATCCTAAATTTGGAGGCTGGTTGCCGGTACTATAATAACCCTCTGGCTCGTGTTCAGTACCATGAACATGGTAGAGCTCTAGAAGCCCCAATGTGTGCACTAATTTTGCGAATGTCTCTTCACCGAATTTTGCTGGATCAATCTGATGCTCTGGAATTTGCGGGTATCCAAGGTAGTAAATGGTGAAAGGGCCAACATTCATAACAAACACTGTCCGCATGCCTAACAAGTCGACGTAAAATTTTAGAGATCTCGAAGGGTCACGTATCCTCATCATCATGTGATTAAACTTGAAACCTGTCGTAGGACCGTTCGGGGGTAAGGGAGATTCAGTCTTGTTACCATTGAACAAGTATTCGCCGACGGGAAAGCCGTTTGAAGTGATTGGGTGTCCAGGGTCGCCCATGTTAAAGATGGAGAGAGAGTTTGCCGAATGTTGATAAATTGATATTCCTATAATATAGAGAGTAAAATATTCCCAATCTGATTTCCGAACAACAATCTAAATAGTGACAAATTGCGGAGGGGTTGTGTGGGATGTGCGGGGATGGGGTATCTCCGGGAGAATGACATAGCTCCACATTAGTCAAGACCGATCGAGGGCTGTTGGCCAAGCACCGTTGAATGAACCAAATGCGAGACTCGGAATATCAATTAGTGTCGATTACATAACTAACGTCTTTCTAAGGAATTGACAGCATAGTCATTTTGCGGAGTATCTCTGGCAAAACACCATGTTTCAAATCTACCCACGGCTCAACATAGACCCCTCTCGTCAATTTTCCCAAAGATTATTACAGGAACTCGAGTTCTATGCGATGTAAAGCTCAAGATAGTTATTAAATCAAGTTATTGAGCTAAGGGGTCCAGTCCTCTATGCTTTACCGCCTAAGGTTTGTCAGAGAGAACGACAAGGTAACACATCACTTGAAGAAAACGTGCTTGGGTAGCGCACTAGTATAACCACATTTCAATTTCAAACATGTTTATTCATGAATTTCTTGCTTATTTCTTATTGAGAAAATCCACAACTGTCACAGCAAATGAAGCCTAACATTTATATCACATTGGGCGTCCTTGACCTCATCATACAGCGAGGTAACGTTGTCAAAGAGATAGGTAAACAACGTATGACACGGACTTGCAGACAGAAAACTTTGTCTACATTATTCGGGAAACATTGTCATAATCCAAAAATTCTCCTGGGCGAATAGTAAGTTAGGGTTTGTCTCCGGATGATCCGTCAAATCATCAGGTCAAGGTCCGACCCCGTTCAGGAATGTCCGCCCGACGCGTCGCGATTTAGTCCCCACGTATAAAGACCGACTGCGACTCAGATATGATCTTGTTTTCAATCGCGATGATAGAACTATGTGTCTTCCAAGAAGTTTGTCGTCCCTGACGATCTTTTCACGTGCCATGGAAAATTACGAACTAAGGTATGCCCCTCCGTCAATCCCCAGGTTCCTACTTTTATTGATCTGTTTCTTCTAAAGCCTTGACCATTCATGTTTATTTATTCCAAGCGGTGCAGAAGAGAATTCGACATGCTGTATGAGTGGTGTATTCCGCTTGCGCATGCCCCGTGGAATCACTTTCAAGAGTATCCACTTGAGATTGACGGGGCTACTCAGCATGTAAGAAATAAGCCCAAATTTCCAATAAAATACTTACCGTTATTGAAAGCTGTCGCGATGGATATAATATCAGACATGACCGCAATATGAATACTTTCGAGCGGACTATTGAATTGGCGTCATCCCGCACACTGAAAGCTCTTCAAATGACGGGCACGGCTCATGAATTTCCTTTCAAACTACCTTTAGCAACCAAAATGCCTGCGAGCTTTACGGGCCCGAATCATAAATACCATACTTACGATGTGCAAGTCATCCTAAGTCATCGGTTCAAAAGCGATATCGTTGTGTCTAAATCCATACGGATTTATCACTTACCTCCATTTGGTCTTGAATCACTGGACCCATCTCAACCAATGGTATGAAGCCTGTAGCACACATGAGAAAATCAAACTAATTGAAGACATCGTGTTCAAGGACTTTGAGGGCCAGAATAAAGACGAGATTCAATATCGCGTTTCCATGCCCGGTCAGGTAATTCCGTTTGGCGCCACATTCCCCGTCGAATGCTGGTTCGCGCCTCTTTCTAAAGACTGGAGATTACGCACTATCAGGACTGTTATTGCCCAAAAACACATTATCAAGCTTGATGCTACTGCAGCCGAGTCTGCACTTCTTCACATCTCAACCCTCAACTCAACACGGACTTACAATATCTTCCTTGAGGAGCACGAATTTGCCCACGACGACGAGAACCCGGATTTTGTCTGGAATGGTTTGGTGCGTCTACCTACAGAATGGGACTCTTATTCGCAAACTCTGTCTTCGAAAATTATCACAATCACACACTCTCTTGTGGTAACTGCTGAGTTTCAAAGTCCAGACGGCGAGAGTTCATCTCAGGCAAGGAAACCGGCAGCATTGCGATCAGGAACTTAAGCTAAAATAATATAGGTCGAAAAAATCATCCCGATAAATATCTACATGATGCCTGAACTGATTGCAGCTGATGGATCCATTCGAGCCTATGATTTTCGAGAGTTCTCAGAACAGACCAGCCCACCTCCACCTTACGGAAATCATGGTTCAGATCCGGTCGTTACGCAAGATGGCAGGATGGGTTATGCATGTGCTACTTCTGAAACAAGGCTTAATACCCAGACTCTTTGCGATCCACCTGTCTATGTCTCGTGATTGACTTTGTCTTGTGCATCATATCTTGGTGGATATTTGCTCCCAATCCTACCGAGCGACTATAACCTAGAGAGCTTTTGTACGCAATAATAAATCTCCACATTCTCACACCTGTATTATTTAGATAAATTTCTCCTACCAGACTTGGAAGTAGGAACAGAGGGGATATGGATAAAGAAAGCACATCCTCCAATCAGTCGGAAGGAGTCGGGACGAGTTTCTGTTTTAGGAAGGTCCGCCAGCGGCGCCTTCCCGTTTTTCTATGCGGCGCTTTCGCTCCTGGGAAATTCTCCCGCTTCATAGCAATGCAGTTGACATTTCTAGTCAGCCAGGATGGCCGGAATGTGAAAAGGCATCACTCTTCTCAAGCATGTAATATGTGCCGTCGAAGGAAGGTTCGTGCTATGCATCTCAACGTGGCCACTTGGAAAACTGACGCAGTGTAGAAGCGATGCTTCCACACTAAGAAAGACCTGCTTGAGCGATCTACACAGGCAGAGACATCTAGCTCACACCAAGCTTTGAGCAATGCAAGGGTAGGATCGGCGACTGCCGAAGTCAACTCAGCAGATCCAAAGTCTCCAGTGGTAGATACCTCCGCGAGGCTGGGGATATCACAAGACAGGGAAGCTGCAGGATGGCGAGATCGGTCCCACAATGTACGTGAAACCTTGCATGCTGAGGAACAATCGTCTAGTTCGGGGTCGGGCGTTCGCCGCTTTGCGTGCGATTCTAATCCTGTGGTGACATTCTTGGACAACAATCCCGAATCAAGGCTACAGAAAGGTCAAACGCCTCGTGGGGATGTTGGGGGGTGGTATGATGATCGGATGTCTCCAGAGTATCGCTATAGCTCTGTATCCTTGGCTGATTATCCATCCCAAGACTCTATCCTTCTCCCTCCACGGGCTTGTCAGGAAGCTCTCGTGAACATCTTCTTCCGTCGTATTCATCCGATTCTACCTCTTCTGGATGAGGAAGATACAGTTTGGCGCTTCAAGAATCATACTATTTATCCTCCACTACTTCAGTCAATTTGTCTGGTAGCTTCAAAGGATCACAGTGCGCTACCTTTCCTTTGCCTGGGCTCGAATGAAGCAGTGTTGCCCCTCGAGATATTTAGCCAGCGACTGTACCAAGACACACTCAAAAATGTCCCCAGTCGGCAGGTTGGAAAGCGTATCACCGTCATTCAAATTTTGGCCCTATTATCTCTTCATGAGTGGGGTCCCAGTGGCTCAGAGGACAGCTCTTTGAACTTGGTCCAAGCCATTCACCACGCCCAGACTATCGGTCTGCACTTGCGAAGGCCGGAAAAAGAACCCGGATTACAACTCAAAGCTCTCTTTTGGACGCTATGGAGTTTGGATAGATGGAACTCTGCTATTCACGGAAGACCAATCATGATCCATGATAGAGACCTAGGACAAAGTGCCACCGACGCTATTCCTTTGTTTGAACCTCCCTTCCGGGTATGGCTTCATCTTGCGAATAATCTTAATCAAGTCATCGAGTCCTATCGACCGGCCATGCACGATAATAGTGAAAAGCAGCCAGAAATTCCGTCATTTGAGGAAATCGTCGATTTGTCTAACTCTTGGGATACTAGCGCTGAAATTCTTAGTAGGTAACCTTACCAGACAATTTATCGAGGATCTAACGTAGATTCCAGGCTCTCTTGAGTTTTTCCATCACGCTATAATTCTCCTTTCAACCCATTCGAATGAATTACAAGGCCGTCTACATTCGCGAGAGTCGACCATTCGCCAAAGCCAGTCTATCCTCACCGTCGCAACATTTTGTCGGAGAAGCCGCGTAGAGGACTTGCTACCGATATCAATTTCAGCATACGCCCTATCTCTTGCGCTCTCTATCACCTATAGGCAGCTAAAGAAAGCTCAATTGGCAACAGCACAGCTCCTGGCAAATGAAAATCTAACGGTATTTTATCAGTGTCTAGTATCATTAAGTGATACTTGGTGGTTGGCGGCTATGATGATGCGGCTTGGGAAACATGCGCTAGAGAATACCCAGGGGCTTCGGAATCCTCCTCCGGCTCAGCGAATCATCTCAAGCGAGGACGAACTGGATGCTACAAGCGCTGTTGATTCAGCCGCCCCCGCAAATCCTTGCCGCGCCCCGCATGTTAGCGATGCAAACCTGAAGACTTCGTGCGAGATCCAAGATGCTCCCATAGTTTCCTCTAGTTGTAACCCACCTGAAGGGGTGTTCTCCTCTGATTTAGATCATTTGTTTGAGACCTTTGACTTCGCTTCAGTGGAAGAAGGATATTTTGACACTTTCTTCCAAAATTTCTTGGACGTTAACTTGCCTACCACTTTGGAGGAGCAAATTTTGGGCGACCAGGGGAATTCATTATAGCATAATTGCGTATAAAGGAAAGAAATTGTCTCGGCTGCCCACGGCGTCACTTTCGTGATTGGTTCGCAGTTCCTTGTAGTGATTCTCCACTGGTCTTTCTCCGCATCTTAACCCCACTTCCCCGGATCCCACCATACTTATCACTCCTGGCTCTCGTGCCTCGATTAACAAGATGGTGAATCCTGACGTCCCAGTCGCCCACGATCCTTCGCCGGCTGTGAATTCAGGTCCCCAGAAGGCAAAGAAGAAGCGTGTCCGGAACTGGACTGCGGAAGATCGGGCAGTTCACCGAGAGTTTGAGAAGTCGCGCCGAGAAGCCTTTAGTGAGCGTCTGATGGTTGGTGGCGGCAAAGTTCATATCTGCAAGGTCCGTGGACGCTAATAATATCTAGGAATTGACCAAGCTACTACCAGCATTGAGGTCAGAGTCACGCCCTTCCAAGCACATAATTGTGGATGCAAGCATAGCCCACCATCAAGAGCAGGCGGCGTCATCTCGTAGGGCAGCCGAAGCAATCGAATCTTTAATAGCTGAGCGTGATGACCTACTTAAAGAAGTCAACCATCTACGAAGTTTTTGTCAGCCTGGAAACTCCGTCCCTCGGCAGGCTCGTCCTCTAAGCCCTGGTGTCCGGGATCTTCTCACTGCAAACAAGTTTCCCGCGATCAGTCCCATTGCAGCATCATCGAGAAACCTATCGATCGCTACAGTTTCAGACCAGGCCTCTCCGGAATCATTGGGGCCATTTATGCCCGTAGTCTCTGAAGACCACCCAGAACATGCCTCCGTACCCTTGCCTACTGCTCACTCTCTTCCGAATAGCCAACCAGTACCGCCTCCTGGGTACAATCTAGCTGATTGGAATTGGTCTAACTCCGAGAAGGAGACTGCCAGTATGCCCATCCACTTGATTGATGAAGCTTCTATGTTATGGAATACTGCGCCTGATAACACAATTACGACGCTACCTAAGGATGCGAATGCCGAATATAGTCCTTCACATCTGGTGAACAACTCAGCGATGTTCTGGACTCATCATCCCGAACAGATCAATCCTACCATCCCACAAGATAGCCCGCAACTCGATCGCAATACGAACTTCGTGACAGACAATCGATTACTATGGACCCCTCATCTACAAACACCTACGATAATATCATCAGAGAATCGAAATCCAGCAATTCCAAGTCAAATAATTCATTCAAACTCGCTCATCTCCAACCATTCTCTATAAAAAAAAGATGTCATATCGTTGCATTATCATCATGACAAGAGCAAACTCAATCTCCGCGTGGAACTTGTCTGTTGAATACTTAAACGGTCTTCATAGCTTCCTCAATCTTTGCCTGGCTTCTCTTTTCGGCTGCAACAAACAGCGCAAGAGCTTCGCGGAGCCGCTTCTTTGTCTGAGGGTCTTCCTCGTTCGCCTTGTCCAACTCAGCACCACCATTCGCAAGATAATCGATGTCAGTCCGAGAAAGCTTTCCATCCCAATTCAGTCCGATGAGTGGATCAATCTGTGCAAGCTTCTTGAGACGCTCGGGGGTTGGGGCTGCGTTGCGGTAAGGGTGCTCGGGCTTGGGTACGCCTTCGCCTGGCTGCCTACTTCCATCGTAGGGAAGCTGAGCCAGCTGGGTAAGAACTTGGTGGGAGATGGTTGCAGATTGGCAGCCTAGTTCACCTGCTGCCATCGCCTCTTCGGGAGAGATAAAGCTGTTGTTTGACATGAGCAAGGACATGGTAGATACTTCTCCCCCAGGTGGCTTACCTTGCGTTCTTGAGGAAAGGCTGCTCCTTCCCAGTCTCCTTGTATAGGCGCTTGTATGTCTCGAGAATCTGGACAAGACGGGGAGACATAGGGTGCAATAGTGCAGGGTCACTAGATTTAGGCCACAGCTCATCTTGCTCGTCGTGGGCGCGAACCTCTGTCAAAGACTCGGTGTTAGGTCGGATCTACTAGCAATGATCTGCCCATGTCACTCACCATTGTAGTAGGGGCTGATGTATAAACAGCCGGCTTGACTAGCTGCAATTGCCTGGTGTACACTGAACAGAGCTGTGCCCAGAGTTCGGATGCCTTCTTGCAGCAGAATTGGGCACGCATTCAGCGCCGGGCCGGTGCTGGGAATCTTGATGCAGAATCGATCCTTGGAGACACCTACGCTCTCGAACTCGCGGGCGTAAGCGCGCGCATGCTCAAGCGTCTTTTCGGTATCATAGGCATTGGACGGTAGGGTCTGGAGGAGAACTCGGCCCTGGATGTTATCGATGTTGGCCTTGGACATAAGGACAGCCTGGGACTATTAGCCTTGTTGATCTTGCACCGGTCTTTTGAGTGATCTGCATACCATGCGAGTGTAGATTGCAAGCCAGCCTTTGTCCTTGTATTCTTTAACCACGCTCTTGAAGAGCTCGTCGTTGATGGGGTTGCACATCTGCTCGTGAACCCAGCCTTGGTTACTGGTCATGTCATGGGGCACGATGGGCATGCTGAGGGTGTATGAAGGGTCCATCCAGTCAACATCCACGTTGACTGTACGTATTTTCTCGTCAGTCATTTTCTATCTTAGAAAGCGTGTGTCATTTTTCCTGCTTACGTTGCTCGGAGAGCTTCTGGAGCCATGTCACTGTATCTGCGCTGCCCATTTTGGAGAACCGCAAGCAAATTGTCCTAGATAATTCAATTGAGATAAAAAAAACTTGCTGCGTTCAAAGTGCGTAGAGCTTAGCTATTATACATGCTTGTGGAGAGAGCCAATGTTTCTGCAACCACGTATTCTCCTCACGTAGCAACTAGGTGGGGAACACGATGCAGAGGGCACACACAGGACACGGCAAACTCGATGCAGCAGTGAAGTGTACAGACACCCGATCCGCGAACCACTATTCCAGACTCTTCCATCCAAGCCCGCCCTGTACAGGAACCAGGCTCCCTGTGCAGGCCATTTTCCTTGGTGGGACGACATTGGCGCATTCCTCGGGGCGCGGCTGGGGAATCGAGCAGGCTGGCACCACCCCTGTGCAGGGCGTTGATAGGCGGGCCAACGCTTGTCACACACAGGGCAGCTTACCTCGCCCAGTCCGAGACGCGTCCACATACAGGGCCATGGATTTGTGGCGTCACGAGTCAATAAAGAGGGGGCTGGACTACGACGATTGGTTGGATCGCTCGGGTTGGTCCAAAGCTAAACGCACCCCGGATTCCAGGTCGATGATCTCCACAGACATACGCCAATGATGGTGATGTCCGAGCTTGGTGGGGTATATAATCGATGTGTTGGACCCAAGCTCGTGTGATGTCGAGGTGGAATCGTGCTGATCATACAGTATGTCGAAGCGCAGTCTAGAAGACCTCAAGCCGAGTTCGGTGTTTGTGGAGGATGCCGAGGCTCAGGCGTCGCATTCGAAGAGCTACAGTCAAAATATCAATGCAAGGTGAGACTTGATCGAAATTTACAGATCCTGTCTATCTGGGAATGAATCGAAACGCTGAATTTTTGATTCTTCCAGAATTTCCAATCCTTTGGCTGGGGTCTCCAAGACCGATCTGTATGGCCGAGTTGATCGCTTTTGCCAAGAATTTGGCTTTACCCAGGTTGAAACGTTCCAGAAAGGCGCACTTGCTGCTCAGTATCAGAGGAATTTCGAAGAACTCACAGAGCTTACCGAGGAGGACAAATACCAATTGAGAAGGGAGCACACACGTACGAAAGAAACTACACACCCGATGACTTCAATAATGTCTAACGAGGTATAGACAAATGGCACCTGCCTAAAGACCTATATTACAGCATAGCACTGTGTTCCCTTGGATCAGCAATTCAGTTAGTATTATCAAAGACTGACAAAGCACATCTGTCTGACTGGTTTGAAGGGGTTGGGATAACACCGGTGCGAATGGGGCCAATCTATCTTTTCCTGTGGAATTTGGCATAGCAGATAACACATGGCTTGTTGGAGTTATCAACTCAGGGTAGGTAAAGATGGGTGTTTCAGTGCTCTCAGTGGTCTAACAGACTTCCTAGGCCAACATTATTTGGGTTGCTCAGGTCAGTAGATTATATTTGCAAAGTTCGACATCGCTCTGATATCAGGCAGCGCATGGGCAGCGGATCCATTGAATAACTGGCTTGGAAGACGGGGCACTATCTTCGTAACCGGTCTCTTGTAAGTTCTTATTCCTTGAGACACCTACGCCTAGCCTTGGTATTCATTTCTTATAGCTGCGTTTTCCCTGTCCTCGCACAAGCTTTCACCCAAAACTGGTGGGGTCTTTTGCTCTGTCGCCTCTTCATGGGTCTAGGTAAGCACTGCTTTCGTTATTTGGACCATTATAGAGTTTCCATACTGATTCATACAAGGTATGGGTATCAAGGTGTCAACCATTCCCGTTTTCAGTGCCGAGATTTCTCCAGCCTCAATTCGCGGGGGCCTGGTGACTAGTTTCCAGTTATGGGTAGCATTTGGAATTTTCATGTGAGTTGCTTAGAGACTGTTACGATATATTATATTATCTTAACAATCTATAGAGGCTTCTGCTCTAACATGATTTTCTATCGTATTGGGAGGCTTGCTTGGAGATTTCAACTAGCAGCTGCTTTCGTCCCGGCTATCCCTGTTTTGATCTTTGTCTGGTTCTGCCCTGGTAAGGTCCGGTATGTGCATTTTCAATTACTTCCAACTAACTTTTCTTCAGAATCCCCCAGGTGGCTTATGAAGAAGGGCCGCTACCAGGAGGCATTCGTAGCATTCTGCCGCTTACGAAACACCGACCTAATCGCGGCACGAGATCTCGTGAGATCAGAAAGTCCATAATGCATTGAACAGGATAAAGACTGATAATAGATAGTATTATGCGCATTGCCAGGTACAAACCGAGAAAGATGCATTCTCAGGAAAGTCACTTTCGCACCGTGTTTGGGAACTCGCCACAGTTCCTCGCCTTCGCCGTGCTATGATTTCGAGTTCGATTATTGTGACCTCGCAACAATTCTCAGGCATCAACATCATGAGTTTCTATTCATCAACTATATTCTCAGATGCTGGATACTCCGAAAGAGATTGCTTGCTCGCCTCCCTGGGATTCGGACTGACTATGTTCATCTTTGCGCTTCCAGCTGTCTGGACAATGGACACTTTTGGACGACGAAATCTGATGCTGTTTACCTTCCCGAACATGGCTTGGTGTCTTTTGGCAGCGGGGTTGTGCTTTTTGATTCCAACTGAGTCTGGTGCTCGGGTACCTCTAATCGCACTATTCATCTACATGTTCACGGCCTTCTACGGACCTGGTTTGTGAAGCGATGCTCTACTGGATGTTCAAACACTAATTTCTCTAGGAATTGGACCTATACCATCTATCTATTTCAGCGAAGCTTTCCCGCTTTCTCATCGTGAGTTAGGAGCTGCATTCACAATTTGTGTCAACAATGCAGTCGGGAGTGCGCTCAGCCTCAGCTTTCCATCACTCTTAGCCAAGACAACGCCCACCGGAGGTACCTAATGAGACCCTAATAATCATATTGATATATTTACTGATCATCTTAGCATTTGGATTTTATGCAGGCTTGAATGTGATCGCTTTTGTCACAATATTCTTCGTCGTACCCGAGACCATGTAAGGCAACACCTCGAAATGTAGAACTATATCTAATGAGTTCTAGGCAACGCACTCTTGAAGAGCTCGATTTCACCTTTGGTGTTCCTATTCATCGGCATGCCACATATCAGCTTGGTACCTGGCTCCCGTGGTTTGTGAAGCGCTATGTCTTCTTCCAACGTTCGGCTAAGTTGGAACCATTATATCAATTGGAAGGTCTTTAGTTAAATTGCCAGTACGAGGATTTTGTGATTAGGTCGTAAAGAATTTCAAGAGACGTATTCATTCCTATTGAGAGGCGTTATATTCTTTCCGTACGTTCCTTGCTGAGAGATTCGTGGTGGCAAGGCATAAATTCGCCATGTCAGACAACTAGCCTTTTGACGTCAGATTACTTTCATGCGATCGCTGGGAGATTAATTTTCCTTTAGACACTCACTTCATTCTCTGAAATTTTCTCTCGCTTTTGTCACTCTTTAGAATGACTCTCACTCATTTAAAGGTTCCTCTCCACGTCGACAGCGTGAATTTAGAACTCTCCACGATCCACAAATTAACACCCGAACCACCGGTCCTGTTTCTTCATGGGTTTGGGTCGTGCAAAGAAGACCTAGCAGACCTTATTCATCATCCTCGCCTACGAAAGTATGGATTTATTGCATACGATGCTCCAGGATGCGGCCATTCAACAACCGACGACCTCAGCGCCACAAATATTCCATTCCTTCTCGCGACAGCCGAGAATTTCATAGCGCACTTCAATCTCTCTCGATTTTATCTAATTGGTCATTCAATGGGTGGTCTCACCGGACTTCTCCTTGCACATCTCCACCCCGAGAAAGTTCTCAGCTTCATAGATATCAAAGGCAACCTCGCTCCGGAAGACTGCTTCCTAAGCCGACAAATTTACGAATATCCCTCCGATAACCCCGAAGAATTTTTCAACGGATTCATCGACCGAACACGAAAAACAAATTCATACTCTAGCCCATTTTATGCCAGTGCTCTGCATATACGGGTACGTGCGCAAGCCGTACAACCAATATTTGAGTCGATGGTAAGATATTCCGATGAAGGGGACTTGATCAGCAAGTTCACTGGGCTGAAAGTGCCCCGAATCTTTGTATTCGGCGAAGAAAATAAGGGTCTTTCTTATTTAACAAGACTAGAAGAGGAAGGTGTGCAGTTGGCGCTAATTCCACAAAGTGGACACTTCCCCATGTACTCTAACCCTGTGGAGATGTACCGGCAAATTGCGAGGTTTCTTGATATCAATTCATCTACCTAATGGTTCCTCAAGGATCAATTGATTTGCAAGGCGAGTCACCGCTTATCGTATCCCCCACCTAGGGAGGTCACTAGTGGGGAGCCTCGCAACGGGCAAATGTTGTGTAATGTACGGGTGGAGCATGTACGAGAAATAGTACTCAATCTTGAATGAAAAGGTAGATGGTTGGATTTTGGAATACGCAAAAGCTTGAGTGCAGAGCATGTCCACTCCAGGTACAAATAAAGCTTCAATTTGCTCCGGCTGACGCGAGCTGCGTGAGCTCGGTGCAATTCAAAGTATCTTTCTCGTAGCCATTCAGCGCAACCTTGATCATGGAATTCGCAAGTACATCCGTATAAATAGAAGGGCCTAGGATGAATGCCAGTGTGCGTAAGTTTTTCTCCCGTGATAAAACCATATCAGGACGCATGATATACGATTGAAACCCGTCGTGTTCACGAGAGAATTCTAAGAGCTCGGTCTCCACTTGACCCTGCTTAAAAGTTAGCTAAAAATATCTTTTCTGGTCTCTTTCAACCTAGAGAGGTGCAGCCAGCGTACCCGAATCCGTCGATACTCTTGCAAAAACCACAGTGACTTTGTCTGATCTCTCTCCGCAGCCGATCCACTGCAGTAAATAAATTTAAAAGGCTTTTTGCATTCTTCCTGGATAAGCCGCGCTCCTGCCATCGTGTATTCTACAATGATGCGCCGAGCTTCTTCATTATCCGGCACACGTACTTTGCCCAGTGTCCTGCATGACCAAGTCAGCGCCCTGTATCTCCAAGAGTATGTGCGAGAAAAAAAAAAAGAAAGAAAGAAAGAAAGA
>KZ119493.1:35401-51455 GCA_002153405.1 Mycosphaerella populi pn0402
AGAAAGAAAGAAAGAAAGAAAGAAAAAAAAAGTAATTCACCATATGCATGCATCAGCATTTTTGACTGCTTGCCGGGCAGAGTTTGAGTAAGAGAGGAAATCGTCAACCAAAGTGACCTGCAGCTTATCGTGCGAGGGGAGTTCGCGTCGACTCAGCGCCACCACGGATGTGATGGATGGGTGCTGCAGGCATTGTTTCAGCACTTCCTTGCCGATGAACCCCGAGGAACCTGTGAGTATGACTTTCATGATTGTTGACGCTCTAGGTAGGATGTCAAAGAAGGGGATCTATATATGGCGCTTCAGGACTGCCGGCGAGTGGCGTTAAATGCCAGTTTATCTCCGAATAGTTACCCGATCGAGCGATTTCATCCCCAGAATAGTAATTTTTGCATTTTTCCAGTTTTAGTTATACGAAGGCCTACTCAGGGTGCGCTTCGTTTTGTCCTTGATTATCATTTCCATTTCAATTGTCTTGATCAGTGGTTACTGGTTGGGAGTGAGGACAAGGCGTGCTCTCCAAACGAACTGGATAGCAACACCCACGGTCCTGGTATACATGTTTCCGAGTATAGTTCTAGTATCACGAAATTTATGGATATCTTCCTCACGGTACTTGTTCTTTGCTAGTAAAGCTACTCTGAATGCCTTGACACCCTAGTCTAATGATTATGGCGAGGCTCATTCACCACTTGCGCAACACGCTGGTACTTGACAGCGTCGCGAAGCACCATTCCTTCGCTCAGCTGATCAGTCTCACGACGGAATATTTCCTGCCAAGGTGTGTGGCTTTCAGGCCCAGAATATCCACCGCGATCTTCAAGATCCTTCCGGCGCTGCTGAAGTTCTTCTGCATCAATCAGGATATCCACGCGTCGCTTAGTGAGATCAACTCGCAAACGGTCCCCATCTCGGATCAAGGAAAGATTTCCACCTGCTGCAGCCTCTGGGCTTGCATTTAGGATAGAGGGCGAATCCGATGTGCCGGACTGGCGGCCATCTCCAATACAAGGAAGCGATTTGACTCCTTGTTGTAGTAGTCGTCCTGGCGGATGCATGTTGACTACTTCGGCTGCGCCTGGGTAGCCAAGAGGCCCGGTCCCTCTCATGACCAAGATAGTGGAATCATCAATCTGGGTTTCGGGGTCATCAAGGCGACTATGATAATCTTCTGGGCCATCGAAGACAGCCACTTTTCCTTCAAATGCATTTGGATCGGAAGGATTCTCAAGGAACTTCTTGCGGAACTCGGGCGAAATCACGCATGTCTTCATGATGGCAGAGTTGAACAGAGTTCCTTTCAAGTGTACGAATCCCGCTTCTGCTAGGAGGGGCTCATTATATTCGCGGATGACTTTCCGGTTCCAGCTCTGCTTGCCTCGCACATTGGCACCGATCGTCTTCCCATTACACGTCAAGGCGTTTGGATTGAGCTTTCCATGCTCAAGAAGTTCGGCCATAATAGCAGGAAGGCCACCTGACCTATAGTATTCCTCTCCCAGATATTCTCCCGCGGGTTGCATATTCAGGAGCAGCGGGATATTAAACCCTATCTTATCCCAATCATCGAGCGATACGTCCACTCCGATATGCTTTGCCATCGCATTAATATGAATTGGTGCATTGGTGCTACCTCCAATTGCAGTATTTGTGACGATGACATTTTCAAATGCTTCACGAGTCATGATATCGCTAGGCTTGCGATCCGCGTGCACCATTTCGACTATCTGTTCGCCTGTTTGGTACGCACATTGAGCACGTTCACGATAAGGTGCTGGGATAGCTGCCGATCCCGGGAGTGCCATACCCAATGCCTCTGCAAGGGCGTTCATAGTCGAAGCTGTACCCATAGTGTTGCAATGGCCTACGGATGGCGCTCCCTTGGAAACATAGTCGACAAATTCTTCGCTGTTGATCTCACCAGCAGCAAACATCTCTCGACCCTTCCATGTAACCATTCCCGAGCCGGCATGCTTCTCTTTGATGTAGCCGTTGACCATAGGCCCAACGTTGAGACAGATTGAAGGGATGTTCTAAACGGGAAAATTAGTACCGGCACAGTCATACAGGTCTTGCAAAAGCCCAAGACTCGCAATCACCAACATACCACCGTGGCTGCAGCCATAATCATAGCAGGCGTTGTCTTATCACACCCAGTAAGCAACACCACCCCATCCAGCGGGTAAGCGTACAATATCTCAACCAAAGCCAAGTATGCAAGATTACGATCCAACGTCGCTGTTGGTCGTCGAGAGCTTTCCTGAATAGGATGCGTGGGGAATTCAAAGGCAATCCCACCTGCGCTTCGAATACCCTCTCTCACTCGCTTTGCCAAATCCAAGTGATGTCGGTTACAAGGGGCAATGTCTGATCCAGACTGGGCAATTCCAATGATGGGTTTGCCCGACATCAGCTCCTCCCGAGTCATGCCATAGTTTAGATAGCGTTCAATGTAAATAGGGCTCATATTCGGGTTGCTTTCACTATGAAACCACTTTGCAGAACGCAACTTGCGACCCTTCTGTGGGTGGACGAGACCATCTTTATAACCCGCTAGCTTCTTTTCGATTTCATGAGTCCGCTTTCGCAACGTTAGTAATTCTGCCTCGCAATCCTCAATGTTGACAGTCTGGGGGTTGCTATCGCATGAGCATCCCTCACATGAGGCTTTGTTGTGGCAAGGCATGGTCGAAGAAGTCGCAGTATGATATGCTTTCGAGGGCTGATCTAATTCCAGGGCTTTCCTAGCCCAACCTTTGGCAAATCGAGTTGTTTCGATACTCTTTCCGGCCTGAAAGAATCATCCAAGAAAAGAAATTGGAATTGAGAACCTGGACCACGCAAATATAGCCGATCTCAACGGACCTGCTCCGGCGCCGTACCGGCTCCCCACGTTCTGGCTTACATCCCCGCGGTTGTTGATTGGACCCCATGAGACTTTTCCCCCGCATCACTGCGTCAGGGTTCGTGGTTTAACCATTTTCCGGTCATGCTTATCATGTGTCTGAATGCGAACTTGTATCATGATTGAATTATAGCTACGATTTTAATATTGTTCTACTGTATCATCATGTTCGTGGAGAGGGAGATGTTCATACCCGGGATCACGAAGTTCCAACGGGCTCATAAGAAAAATCAGACCCTATACGCCTTCTATGCCCGTGAAGCAGAATCAGTCGTTACCGCCATTTACTGAGTCGCGCACTGCGCTGGCTCATCACCATCTTCATCGTCATCCTGCCAAGCGGATCCACCATTAGCGTCCCGCGCACCGAAATCCTCCATATTTCCATTCGGGTCGTATTCAACCTCATCCACGGGGCTACCCTCAATGGGAGCGTCGGGCTTGGGGAGAATCTCGCGGAGCTTCTCCAGCACTTCCGGGCTAGGCTTCCACTTCTCATCTGGGAACTTCACATTGACAACCAAATATAGATCACCTCGAGCATCGCTGCGTTTGATCGGCATGCCCTCCCCGTGGACGGTGAGAACTTGGCCAGTGCTGAGGATCTTGCCAGCTGGGTGTTTGATCTCAATACCACGTCCATCGAGATGCTTCAGCACCACGCGCGAGAATCCAGTCAAGGCTTCAGCAAGTGTGACATCAATCTGTGCCCGCAGGTCTGCCCCGGCACGTTCGAAGATCGGGTGCTCCTCTTCGACAAGGTGAAACACGATGTCACCAGGCTCCTGGCCTGGTACTTGGTCTGCCTCGCCTTCAAGGATAATTGACTCCTTCTCCCTGCGCAAATTATCAGCGTGAATATATGGTGGTATAGCTCGGCGCTAATCTTACTTCGCTCCAGGAGGAATATAAATTTCCAACATCTTCTTCTCTTCGGTCGTCCTGTTGCCCTTGCACTTCTTGCACTTGTCCTTGGGGCTATAGAACTGGCCTTGACCTCCACATGTAGTACAAGGCTGAGTAGAGCGAGTGAGGAACTGGCCCACGGGTTGCAGCACCTCCCTCACTCCAGCACCCTCGCAAGTAGAGCACTTCTTGGCAGTGGCCTTCTCCTTGCCACCCTTGCCCTTGCAAAGGCTACAGATGACATTCTTTGTGCTGGCAAACTTGACCGTCTTACCCTTGTACATGTCTTCCAAGCTGACCTCATAGTCCTGCTCCTCGTTTCGGCTTCTTCTTGGCTTTCCTCCAGGGCCGCCGGGCATACCACCACCGGGCATGAAACCGGGCATACCTCCTGGACCGCCCATACCGCCAAACATCTGAGCTAGCAAGTCGTCTAAATCGGGGCCACCGCCCATACCACCCATGCCCGGCTCACCGGCGCCGTTGAATGCGGACATTCCATGTGTATCGTAGAGGTGGCGCTTTTGATCGTCGTAGAGGATTTCATATGCCTCCTGGACAGCCTTGAATTTGATCTCAGCTGCAGGGCGCTCATCTTCAGGGACCTTGTCCGGATGGTTCATAAGAGCGGCCTGTGAAAGATATTCACGTCAGTGCGGCGCACTTGCTGATGGCAGAGAAACTTGTCTTACCTTGCGATATGCTTGCCGAATCTCATCCTTGCTTGAACCCCGCTGAATCTCCAAGATTTCTGCAAAGGAGATATAGTATTAGATTTCCCAGCCCTACTGGATTCTTTGCTTCGATATTGTGAGATGAACGTACCATAGAGGTCAACTTCAACTTCAGCCACTAGAATTTGTTAGTAAGAAACAAGCGACAGTAAAACACCACGGAAAACATACTGGCGAAGTGTTTTCGTTATCACAAGCAATCAAATGATAAACGAAGAAAGGGTAAAGATAAACCCAGCGCAGTCTAAACAAAAATCAACCGGGGTGAAGTCTAAGGGAGGCGGGGGAAGAGAAGATCAAAAGAAGAAGTTGCGGTCGAAAGAGTTTGCGGAGCAACGGCAACTCCGCATTAGCAAAAAAAATAATAATACTCAACGCCTCCGACGATCTGCGATCCCCAACCCACCGTCACGGCCCAATCTCGCTCGCCATGAGGAGCGCTAGTAGCGGGCTCTTTGCTCGCCGGTCTTGGACCTGTTTCCAATGCAGAGCTTCGTCAACCTCCGCGGGCGCACCGGCGCGCAAGCTCAAGAACAACCTTCCCGACGCCCCTGCTCGCACACGATTTGCACCCTCGCCCACTGGTTATCTCCACCTGGGATCGTTACGGACCGCACTGTTCAACTACCTCCTCGCAAAACGGACAGGGGGTCAATTCTTGCTGCGCATTGAAGATACAGACCAGGTGCGTAGGCCGCAGCCGTGCCACTCGGCTGGTACTAACCGGCACAGAAACGCACAATTCCAGACGCGGAACAAAGGCTATATGATGATTTGCGGTGGGCAGGACTACACTGGGACGAAGGTATACTCGTCTAGGCTTAACCGTATCGTGCGGGACTAATTGGGATATCAGGCCCTGTTGTCGGAGGCCCGTACGGCCCTTATAGACAAGTAAGTTCGTTGCGACGCGACAGTCATGTTCTCCATCTAATTTATAGCTTGAATAGTCCGAACGGAAAGACCTATATCATACGCACGTAAACGATCTTATCTCCAATGGCCACGCCTACCGTTGTTTCTGTTCCTCCGAGCGTCTCGACTCCCTCGCCCGCCACCGAAGTCAGGCCGGATTACCCTCGGGGTACGATAGGAAATGCTCGGATATTACCGCTGAACAGTCGGAAGACTTGGCATCCAAGGGCCAAAAATATGTCGTTCGCCTCAAGGTGGAAGGCTATCCGATGTTTCACGATCTAGTGTACGGCAAAACAGGCCAGAACCGACCCAACGCGAACAAGATGGACTTTATCGATCGCGTCTACGACGATCCGATTTTACTTAAGTCTGACGGTCATCCGACATATCATTTGGCGAACGTTGTGGACGATCATTGCATGAAGATCACCCACGTCATTCGGGGAACCGTAAGATGCCTGGTACGCATATCTATGAGGCTGCTCTAATACATCGATAGGAATGGATGCCCTCGACCCCAATGCACATGGCTTTGTACAATGCATTCAAATGGGAGCCACCGCAATTTGGCCACGTTCCTCTTCTCACGGATCAATCCGGACAAAAATTAAGCAAACGCAACGCAGATATTGACCTGTCCTCGTTCAAAGATCAGCAAGGAATATTCGCGGAAACCCTGATCAACTTTGCCGCACTATTAGGCTGGTCTCATTCTCAAAAGTCAGATGTCTTCAATCTAACGGAACTAGAGAAAATCGTGAGTTCCCACCTGCATCTCCAAGAGCCAAAAAAAAAAAAACTAACAGCGGATTCCTACAGTTCAATCTCAAGATCACGCGTGGAAATACAGTCGTCGCATTTGAGAAGCTCTGGTTTCTCCAAAAGGCACATGCTCAGCGCTTCGCGACAACTGGAGGTCCTCAATTCGACGAAATGGTCAGCCGCGTCTGCGCCTGCGTCGAAGAAACTTACTCAAGCGAGACCCTGTAAGACCCATAACCTAAGTCCATCGTAATAAACGCACAAACTAACATACTCTAGCACCTCAATCCTCCAAGAGCGAAGCATCACCGAATACGTCGCGCCTCTGCTTCGCGCGGACGCAAAGACCTACACAACGGCGCCGGAGTTCCTAGAGCGCAACGCAACATTCTTCACTACGAAGCTCGAGCGGGCACCATACACCCCCCCAACGGCGAGATCAGAAACAGTTCCCACAGTCCCAATGCTTGCATTGCACACTGCCGCCGCCGCTCTTACTCTTGTGCCGGCCGCACACTGGAACATCGAGATGCACCGCTCCAACATCAATTCATATGATGGTTCTGACGCGGTTGTTGTTTCCGAGGGGGAATCTCCGGGTGTTGCAAAGGATAAAGTGTTCAAGAAGGAATTGTATCATTATCTCCGGTGGGCCTTGTCGGCTTCTGCGCCTGGGCCTGGAATTCCTGAGACAATGGCTATTCTGGGTCGAGATGAAACACTTCGTAGGATCCAAGAAGCGAAGGCGGCGACGAAGGAGTTGGTTCCGGCTGCTGCTGGGCAGCGAGTGCCCAAGTCTTCGAAGGGGATGGGCGAGGATCGGAGTTGGATGGGTTCTCTTGCCTGAGAGTGGAAAAGGTGTATAATTGTGTATTAATATAAACCGTGATATATGAATTCAGATGTACGATTGTTGATTTGGGAGCTATTGAAACAATCTATTTACTCAACTGCAGATCTACCCGACAGACTACGAATGGATGAAGTTGTTTGAATCAAAGGTCATATTAACAGGACTAAAGGCACTGTACGGCGCTAGCATAAGAGAAAAAGAAAGCTGGGAATAACAACAGAAAGGAAATGGAACTCTCTTGAGAGTCGTGTTAAGTTCGGAGAAAAAAACGACCATGAGCACCGACGCAAAGCAAACCCAGTTAACAAAGAAAAAAAGCATTCAACACCATGCCAGACCATCACGAGAAAAGAAACATTAGATCGTCCGGATTGAAAAGGGCAGCCTGTCATAAGGGTACAGGACATAGAAAATGGGTATAGGACATGCCCTCGATGGAACTGCAGAGAGCAGCATCGGACTGAAACATGGACAGAAGAAAGAGAAAGCATAAACAAGGTTGACATGGTGAACATCATAATTTTGAACATGGAAAAGAAGCAGACGTCCAGGTCGGGGTTGTCGGTTATTAGCACGCGCGGATAACGCACCAGCCCGGTGGGATCTGGTAAGCTCAATCGTTAAGGAATCGTTAATATCCATCGTGAGCCATGAGCCACTCAGAGTCCAGTCATAGGATCATCAAGTAACAAGCGATCGCATAACCACAGCTCAAGTTCTCCGGAAGCGCCGTCAAAAAGAGTTGCAACAAAAGGGAAGTGCAAAATGCTCCACGCTGTATGACGAGCGATGAAGTTTCATTGTCACATTGTCAGGTTAGTAAGTCTCAAAGTCGTCGGTCCACTCGGTATCGCTGCCTGCGACGCGGAGCACTTGGCCTGGGTGAGGGCCATCAGGGCTCACGCTTCGGATGCCCTTGCTCTTCTTGCCCATCAGGCCCATTCCATCATCCGGGGCAAAACGCTTGCCGGGAGCAGCACGGATCTTGGAGTAGTAGACATCACTTCCATCATCTTCTAGTTCCGAACCGTCGTCAAAAGTCTCCCAGTTCTCGGAGCCAGATGTAGCAGTGTTGACCGTGGACGAGTTTGATGTTTGACGCAGAGCAGGTGGAGGAGGAGCATGTTGCAAGTACGGGTTCATTCGTGAGTACCCCTGTTGTGAAGAGTTCACGGACAACGAGGATAATGACGAGTGTGAAGAATGCGAGACGCCCATCATAGATCGCTGAGAGCCTGTGGGGTGGTTGGACATCACCGACGCGCTCATAAATGAACGCATGCGATCATCATATACATCCTCCGGGCTGACTGGTCGAACGAAGGCTGTAGACATCGCACTGTTGCAACGAGGCGGCTCCATTATATGGCTGTTGCGCTCCTTTGACTCAACAGTCAGTGCACGCATTCGTGGTGGGGGTCCACGAGGAGGAGGCATTTTGCCATTGACGGTGCTGGATGAGTAGTTTCCAGGTCCAGCGCGGCGGTCTGGTGAATTATTGCCATGAGGCATGTTGCTCAGTGGAGCCCGAGCAGGGAGCTTAGATGGAGATTTAGCTCCTGATCTAGATCCGCCATAACCAATCGTGTTTCCTTTGACAGGGCCACCTGTAGGTGTTTTGGTCGCAGAACGAGAAGGTGGAGGTCCACGCATGGAACTTCCTGGACGTGATGGTGGCTGCTGTCTGATACTTCCCTTGCCAGCTGAGGGAGGCGCAGACGGTGTCTTTGAACGAGGTGGGGGCTTGGTTGCAGTGGTGGTCAAACTGTCGATATATCGTTCACCGTGGACCAAGAAAGGTCGACCAAATTCATCTTCCCAGTGTTCGAGTTCCTTACGGAGCTCGGCTTCGAGTTTTGGCAAATCCTTCGCGATTCGCTTTCGCATCTTTTCTTCACGCAGAAGCTTGCCTGGGTCACGCTTCTCACCCTTGTTGCCACGAGCCATAAGTCGAGATGCGTCCTGGGCGGAAGATGATAGAGCTTCACGGTCTGCCAGCAGACCGCGGTGCCTCTCAATCATTTCCAAGGTTGGCGCACGCTGTTCCTTGAGGGTTTCCAGACGTGTGATTTCACCCTCATGGGCCTCAAGAAGAGCATCGCTGAAGACATCGGAGAATGCGGGAGTGAAATCCAGCATCTCTTCTTCTGAGAAGAATAGACTGTCCCACAACTCTTGGAGACGACAGCGAGCATCCTCGACGAACAAATGCATATTCTGTTTCTTCAGTTCGTTGAGGCGATTCAGTTCTTCCTCATACTCATTGATGGTGCGCAGGCCACATCCGCGGTTGACAGATAAAAACGCCTTGCGATCGGCTTCTTCAACACCAAATCGCTCCCAGAGATTTTCGACGGCAGTTCGGAGCTCCTTGATTCTGCGTTCGCGACCCTTCTTCTCCTCTAGCAGCTTGTCCCGCTTGCCCATCAGGTTAGCAAGGTCAGTCTCATGTAGACCAAGCTGCTCTGGGGATTCACGGTAGTTCTTGACGATATTGGAATCGGTTTGAACTTGCGGCGTTCCTAGCTCGGCCCACATCTTGATGATCTCCTCTGATGTGGTCTGAACAAACGAAATACGGCGATAGTATTCCTCATAAACTCGGGTGAACTCGGCGTCCAATGATTCCACATATGCAGGGGAAAGATCGAAGCTTGGTGGAATGGTTGTTCCTGGGGCAGTGGGGGGCAGCTCAACAGTCAGGAATGAGTCCTCGAGATGAGAAGAGTAGGACTCCAGCGCCTCAATAAGCTCTATGGAGTGTTAGCAAAGAACCCATGGGGTAGCCATTGAGTAAACTCACTCTTCACCTGCTCGAATCTTTCGCGATGTAGCTTGCTCATCGCGTCGCTCTTCTCCCGCAAGTGCGCAATACAGCGGTTCAGTGGAAAGGTGATGCGGATATCGTCGCGGCTGAGCTCAAACTGGCCATTGGCTCTTTCATCGCCTAATGACGCCGCCATCTGTTGGATTGCCGTGATAAGCTTCTGTGCTTCTTCGGTCATTTCATCTTTTTCTCTGCGACAGGGTGGTCAATAGGCGGCAACGACAGGATGAAGAATCTGGTGTACTCACTCATCAACAAGCTTGAGTTGATTGGTCAAAGTCTCTGAGAGGGCACTGAATAGCTGGGAGGAACCATCAGTCTTTGTATATCAATATTGAAACCTTTGCGCAAAGTAAATACCTCAGCTTCGCGGGTCTCTCGCTCGTGCGCCGGCACTCCAATTTGGTCGAAAACATCATGGAGCTGCTCAACGATGTTGTTGACCTGAGTAGTCAAGTAGCTAGTGTCCACAGCCATGGCTGGTTCAAGAAACCTCCTTGGTTTCTACTGGAATCGCTCAGATCAATGAATGGTGTTTCGGTTCAAAAGGAATCGAAAATAGCAACGGGCGTAGGGATCAAAACAGAGAGCCCAACGCGTCCCGGCACACGGAACCAAAATGCGAGAAACGAAGGTGGGTTGGGGGGGGATAAAGATCCGTCAAGTATGAGACATGGAGGAGGGTGAGTGTTTAAGAGGGGAATGGGGAAGGGAGGTGATAACAAGGCCCATATGTTCGTGCGCAGGGCAGGTGTTTAGCCTCTGTTTGGCGCAGATCGTCTCCCGGGGCAACCGCGCGGGATCTCCCCCACCGCCTTTGACCTGCCGGACATTCCCGCTCCCACCTGTCTCACCGCCCGTTCTCCCCCAGCCATTACGGTCTGGAAGCTGCTGAGACTCCCCTCCATGATAACCGGATCGCTCCTTTCAACCCCGTATCTAGTACCCCTCGCCGATGCCAGTCGCACTCCTCTCAACTATCTAACGCCTCACTTCAACCATCAAGATGCAGGCTGCACAGCAGTCCTGGGGTATGTACTCCTTTTTATCACATAATCCATTTGCAACGATTAACCTCTCTGTAGAGCTTGAGAATGCAATTCGCGTGTTCGACCCGCAACGCGATGCTCTCTACCAGTACGATAAAGCCACACAAGATGCCCTCGAATCTCAGCGACCGTGGTCTACCGATCCATACTATTTCAAATACGTACGCATCTCCGCAACTGCGCTATTGAAAATGGTGATGCATGCCCGCTCAGGTGGGTCACTGGAGGTGATGGGTCTAATGCAAGGCTACATATTAGCCGAAACGTTTGTGGTCACCGATGCCTTCCGCCTACCAGTCGAAGGTACTGAGACCCGGGTGAATGCACAGGAGGAAGCGAACGAATACATGGTATCTTATCTGCAGTCGTGTCGAGATGCGGGCCGGATGGACAACGCTGTCGGCTGGTATCACAGCCATCCTGGGTACGGGTGCTGGCTCTCAGGCATTGACGTCGCGACACAAATGACGCAGCAGATGGGAGGTCCGTTTGTGGCTGTTGTCATTGACCCTGACCGTACGATCTCTGCGGGGCGTGTCGAGATTGGGTCTTTCCGCACTTTCCCCGAGAACTTCGTACCCACTAAAGAAGGCCACGAGGATGATGACTATCAAACGATCCCCCTCGGCAAAGCAGAAGACTTTGGGGCTCATGCAAATCAATATTACTCGCTCGAGACTACACATTTCAAGAGCACGCTAGAATCCGAAATCTTGTCACTCCTCTGGAACAAATACTGGGTCGCAACGCTCAGCCAAAGCCCGTTGTTCACATCTCGAGATTTTGGCAGCAAACAAATGGTGGATCTCAGCCAAAAGGTGCGCAACGCATCCCGGCAGATTGAGAACAATGCGCCAAGGGCTAGTGGAGGAGCCAGCAAAGATCAACAATTGGAAAAGGTAGTACGTGGAGGTCAAAGGATTGTCTCTGAAGAAGTCAAGGGTCTTCTCGCATCTGAAGTGAAGATGAAGCTTTTCCAAAAATTGGGAGAGCGGCCCAAAACAGAGGCTTAAAGCTCGAAGAGCATGCAAAATCATGAATCATGACGCACCTTCAACATAGATATTGCTACGACTTTTACGCTTGCTTTTTTCAACCATCATTCTGAGGTTGGTCATCTTCGGCGCTATGGTAATAATTCTTCATTCATATCCTGCATTATCTGCTTGAAATTTCCGGACCTATCGTGTGTATCTCTACTATGAACCATGGCCATGCCGCTGGCATCCTTCACAGAAAACCTGGTTACCACAGGTTAAATCAGATTTAGACAGACGGGTCCGCGATCACAGAGTTGTGTTGATCCAGGTAAATTTCTGCGAGGTCAATCACATCTGGCTGCGCGGGTGTATCCTCATGTAGTGGTAAGTAGGACAATGTTGCTTGCAGGCCGTACCAAGCCTTCCTCGCATGCAATATATCGCTCTTTTCCGCAGCTTCAATTGGGTGGCCAATGTAGGATTGCATGGTAATGCCTGTTTTGTAAAGATAGCGCAAACAAATGTCGCAATCAACTAAGGGTTTGTCTTCTTTGGCTTGCTCGCTTCTGGAGCAGGCTTTGCAGCCGGCTTGGCTTTCTTGGTGAACTGAGATGCCTGATGAGCAGGTGTCTTGCTCTTAGGAGGTGACCCCGAAGCGAGACGCTTTCAAATGGTTTGAGCACCATGAGATCACCGCTTCCGACCATCATCCTTCAATCTGCCAGTCATATCACTGAACGCCCTCAAATGGCCACGTTTGCTTGCATGACGACGTAGGCATGGATGTCGACGTCCGGGGGGATGGCAGAGAGTTCAAGGTGTAATATCAATGATAACCCAAGGCCGCATCATCTTTGGCACGTTATGGTCCATGCCGTCCAGATATGGTAGATTAATGTCGAAGGATACGAGAGCATTATTGAGGCCTGGAATCATCTCGTTTCGAACGCACCTAGGTACGGCTGGACCACCCTACGCCAAGATCCCTGAAGAGACTTTTCTACCAAGACCAGGGTAGTACCGCTGTGCCTTTATGTAGCCATCTATTCCTGCCCTAGTGACCATATGGCAGTAACCATTTGTATTGCGAAATCCAGCAGCAGTCCTAACACCTTTGTACAATAAACCTTGATGCATTTGTGTCAGCGTTGTATGTGACTTTTTTATTCAGAGCGGCAGCTGTATTTAGAGCATAAGATGAACTCACAAGCATGATCATCAGAATGTAGATTTGAAGGCAGAGGAAGATGTCGATAATGTCCTTTGAAGTCCACATTGTGGAGGAGACGAGAGCTAACGATCACAGCGCTTCTGTAATGTTGGATGTCACCAAAGCCGGGCTATACTATCTCCCAGAATTGAAAGAAGGGTGTTGGGCTTTTGACAAAAGGATAATAGCAAGAAACATACCTTCAATGTGGTTATAAATAGACTGCACGGATGATGAGATGATAAGATTATTCGACCTAAAGGGGCGCACGAAAGTAAAACAGCCTGTTGGAAGGAGGAAATACAAGCCATCACACCCAGCAAAGGCAGTACACCCTGCACACTTTCTAGACATTTCGTTTGGTCGTATCAAGGATGCAAACAAATTCCCTGAAAATGCCAATAAGCTTCTTGATCACCTCAGACTTGTACCTGAACTTCGCCAATTAGTTGGAGCTATAGCTCCAGTCATATAAGCCACGTGTGTTTCATAAAGTCAATAGCCTTCCCACCAATGGCAACAAGTTGGAATATATTCTCCCCATCACTAATGCACTCCCCTTTATGTGTGTCTTGAGTATATCTCTCATGTATATTCCTACGTTTGTTAGAATACATATGGCTTGATATGTAGTACACTGAGAGGCTCGAAGGAAAATAAACCGTCATGTGATCATGGCGTGCATCCCAAACCAGATCATCCTCTAGGATTTCTGTAAGTTCAAGGGCGGTATCATTATAATTACGCTTACTCAATTAAAGGTATATCTATTATACATAACTCCTTTTGGAAAGCCTTCAACCGATCCTGTACGAAATCACTGGCGGTAATTGGTGGGTAGAAACATGTCGAAATGAGACGAGTCTCACAAAACTAGAATCACAGATAGAGAGAGACAAAGGAACCTGAAGGCACCAAGTAGAAGTCAATAAAACCCGCAGATTGAATCAAGATCCGGTGTCGCAATGACCCAAACCCAGTTGAGCACAAACATGGTCAAGTTGACTCGGATTCCTAAGCGGATAGGGGTTCTAGACAAATTTGCTATGCAAGGCTACCAATACTACTGGAACCAACCTTGGAACACTCGAAACTCCGGGAAATCAAGAAAACCAATGGTACGAAATTATACGGGTAATCAATCATGAGAGGAAAAAAAGGGGGAAAGGGAAAATTCTCCATTCTCCGATCGGCCGACCAGAAGGACTTGGAAGTCGTGACATATCATTATAGAAGATGGCATCAAGACATTAACCTTGAATATAGATCCAACGCACTCCAAAGAGAAACAATCAGGGATATGTGAAATAGAGGAAATGAACAACAAATCAATAAAAGCCAAAATATACACCGAGTAACGGCCAGTATGTGCAAAAGGCGAATATATCGAAGAGCCCTATAACCCAGCGGTCCAAAAGCCAAGGTGAAAAAATAGGGAGCAACCAGTCCAATCACTCGGTGAAATTCTATGTCAGAACAAAGGTGTATCAGGATGGAAAGGACGAAATGGCGATGCTGCGATAAGATGCTCAAAAAAAAAAATATTTAGAATATTGCGGCAACGAATTGGTAAAAGTAGCCAAATCGTGAAAAGCTTAAATGACCCCGTAGGCTGTCAAGATGTGGGTATGAAGGATCATAGGCAGAGAAAAGAAAGGAGGGTAGGTGTCCCGTGGATAGAATAATCGACAACCGGAGATCTGCAAGAGCGTCTTGGCGTCACTTAACGCAGCATCCCAAAAAATGGGGAAGACTGATCCCTTGCTAATCTCCGTTGTAGTAAAACCCTGTTTCCAGTTGTTTGCAGCGATGATGATCCCAGAAATGTTCTGGTTGGAGGGTTGGAGGTTTAGCGGCGACACAAAATGGCCACTAGCATGGGATCGACTCGAGGCCTGCAGATGAAGCTAGACTGAAGTCTGCCACATTTTACAGGAACCCGGATTCCGAGAGCAATCTACGGCGGCTTTGGTTAGTCAACGTTTCAACACGTTTCAAATCATGGCCTTTTTGCCAAAAAAAAACAGAGATTTTCAAAAGTCAAATTTGGGTATCCCGCCAACACGAACTCCACATCCACCAATGAAATAAAAAAAAACCAAAAAAAAAGACCAAGAGATGAGTAAATTGAATAAAAAAGGAAAGAAAGCAGTCTAACGCAAGAGCAAAGCGAATTTTTCTCTGCTTGTAACTTCGTACCTTGCAATCTTTTCATCCTCACGCTCTCGCGGTTCGATTTCGAGACTTCGGTCGTACATGTCGTGAACGTCACCCGCGCCTTGTAGATTACTGAGGATATAGTCCTGGAGCTCGCCGACAGGTTGCAGGAGGTATGGCACATTCTGGTACTGCTGAATATCACGAATGACCTCTGCAGTCTTGGCCCGCTTGTTGAAATTAATTAATTCAGAAGGCGTGAGGGACGGAATGCCGTCCTCGATGAATGTTAAATCCGTAAGGTAGACACCTAAATATCAAAAGGTTAGATATACCCCAACAGAGGGTTTAAATGGCACATTGTTTGTTCAGGCTGGGTACCATACCAAAGAATGGAATACAGGGAGGATTAGCGAGATGTAATGTCTCACGGTATTCGCCAAAGTTCTTTGTACTAGCCATCAGACGTCGCATCTGCTCCAATATAGCAGATGTGCGGCCGCTAACTTGGCCCCATGTTCGACCTAGGCGATGGATAGGAGCGGTTCCAAGGGCTGATATTATTGAAGTGAGAGTGGAGAAGTTGTTCATAGTGCGACATTTCTATATTTCAAGTCAGTTGTATGAAGGAAAAAAGGTGAAGGGGGGGGGGGAGCTTTTGAACATACATCAGCAACATTGACGAAGTGTTTGATCACAACCACACGCTTCTTAACATCACCCTGCATCAAGATCATCTCAGCAACCCAGTTG
>KZ119493.1:51641-65416 GCA_002153405.1 Mycosphaerella populi pn0402
TTTCTTCATATTCTTAGGGATAATCGGTGTTGGTGCAGAGTTGCTCTGGGTCATGACCAAGCGCTTCGCAGTTGTGTCTTGACCGCGGAGTCGCTGCTCAATCAGAGTGAGCAGCGTAGGCGCACCAGGTGTTTTAGTTGTGGCAATGGAATCTTTGGTGAACGCGTGCACGCGTCGCAAGAGCTCCATGTTGGTTTCGTCATTCGATTCCATCCAAAAATGATCAAACCAGCTCTTAAGGATATTGACAACACGGAAACGAATCGGTTTCTGTTTCCGGTCAATCCACATTTGCATATCATCAGAATTCAAGCCAAATGGAGGCTGAATGTTAAATCGTTGCACAAGCATTTCAAATAATTCGGAGGCGGAGGTAAAAGAGCGATAAGTTAGGAGGAAAGTGTTGTTAAAGGAAGCATCAAGCTTGTCGTGACGTGTTAGGTGTTCTACCAAGCCAGCCAAGGTTCCACACTTCAGGACAGGCACATCAGTCTTGTTGTCGTAGAACACTTCACCTTCGTGGTCCATCTTGAGAAACCACGGGGTCTCTTCGGGTTGTCTGACGGGTTCTTGGGGTGGAGGGTCGCGAGTGATAGCCGCAGGCGGTGCTTGTCCGAAGAATCGTTGCGCCTTATCCATGTTGCGCCGAACCTTCTTCTCACCGAATGCTGGAATACCGACTGAGTCGGCTGCTATCCTGGCTAGCGAATCGCCACGACTATGGGACCCCTTGGCCGCAGTATCATCACCGTCGTCATCTCCTAGGCGACTGTCACTTCGGAGAGTTGTTGCTTGGTCATCAGAGATTTGCTCTGGGATTTGTTCAAGCAGCAGTGACAATGAGAAGCCGATTTGAGAGACATAATTTTCGAGCTGTTTGGCGACCATGCGAACAGCAGTGACACGATCATCCAATGAATCCCCTCGAAGTTCGGCCCACTCATCAGCGAGCGGAGCAGAGATGGCTTGGCAACTCAGGATAAAATCACCAATGCCATCGTACACTCGCTGCTTCTGCAAGCTGAAGTCGACCAGCTGTGGATTTTGGAAGCTTGTGCCCAAAGGTACAAGGTTGATAGACTCAACGGTCGAGATCCAAGGGCGGAAGTGTTCGACAACCTTGATCGCCGCAGCTGAAACAGCGTCCGCAAGCTCACCATGCTCCCGCGACGTCACAATCTTGCGGTCTGCAAGTAGTCTCTCGTCCAGACGACGGATGCTCATGACAAAAGACTTCCTCAGGACGTCAATGTGATCCAAGAGAGCCGAATCAAGAGAGACTGAAGGCTCATTCCGAGAATCTCCGCCCTCGGGGACTAGGAATGAAGTAGGCCCAGAGGTATTCAACGAAACTCCATTATTTTGCCAGCTACCGCCAACGAAGCTGCTGCTAACAAAGCCAGGTGTTAGACGATGAATATTCCCATTGCGCTGCTGCTGAGCAACATCCACATATCCATATACTCCTTGCATGACTCCGTCGGCTTCCTGCATACATTTGTTGATTGAATCAGAGCCTGGCCAATCAGCCGCTGCTATATGGGACGAGAGGACAAGCTTGGAAAATTTGGACATCATATCGCGGAAATGAGGGTAGAGAGCTTTGTTGGTTGAGATGATAGATGGGTTGCCTGAATGGTTATCGGTAGTATCAGAACCCGCAGCCAAGAGCATCCGAAGATGATCAGAGATCTCTTCAGCCTTTCTAACGTACTCCGAGCGCTCTCCAGAGAGAAGTGTTTGACGATATGACTCAACGGCAGCTCGCATGTTTTCCACAAGAGATGGCCAGATGACAGGTGCGGAAAATCCATCATCCACAAAGTGTATGGGGATATTGGAAGAGATCGATGGTCGAGAGAAGCTTTCAGCAACAGAAGTATTGGCACTTGTAGCGCCTGCACTGGTGTATGACGGCTGAGGGCTCCTGCTCGTTTGGTCCTTTGGACCAGGGGGATATAGCGAATCCATGGACGTGGCAGGAGAGACACCATCCAGCAATGACTGTCTTCTGCGGTGAATGGAATCGTGTGAGGCCAACATCAACGACTCTCCTTCCGCCTCAGAGGCCGAGCCATCGTAGTCATCTTCGTCGCGCTCAAACCCTCGAGCCATCAACTCGGGAGGGGGGCGAGTCTGGTCGGGAACAAAGAAATTTGATCGGTCCCGTGGTCCACTGTCAGTTGCAGCTGTGGGGTTCTCAAAGGGCAATTCCATGGTGGAATAGCCAGTCAGCGTGTTAAAATAGAACAAACGACCGTCCGGCGTGGCCTGGGGGATCCAGAAAGCCGCCTCTTCCTGTTCTTTGGTACCTGGGATCCCTTCAATTGGTAAAATGGGTGCAGAATCGCGGGGGTTTCCTTCCGAGTCCAGCTCGTCATCTTCGTCATGTCCATTGCCGTAATCATCCTCGAGCCCTGATTCCGCGCTCAGGTCGTCCTCGTGTGTTTGAAGAAGAATATGCTCGTCGTAATCGTCAAGGTCCAGCTCGGTAATGATCTGACAATAGTTGCTCGGGAACCAGCCACGGACATTATCGATGACTCCATCCCACCATCCAGTCTCTAATCGGTTCAAAACCTGGATGATATCTCCGCGGCGGAAACTCAGGCTTGTGTGGTCGTCGGCGTCATAGTCGTACATAGCCCGCACGAACAGCGCTGGGGGTTCAGGGCTGACCGCATATCCGGTGGCCATTTTCCGGGGGCTTCGATTCAAACTGTCGGGTTTATACGAGATGCTGCTGCCCCGGCCACGGTGACGAGATGCAGCTGTGGGGGCGGTGGCCTGTTCGTGGGTGTACTCGAAAGCGGTCGCAAAAGTCCCAGTCTTGGTATCCAGCGCAGAACCAGTATCGATGGCGAGACCTGCTGTGCGGTATTCGTACATAGAGTGATGAGTAATTTCTTGCTCCGCGCTTGGAGGTAGTCGAGCGTTCACTAAAGGCTCATGTTTGACCGACTTAAGGAGAGAGGGGCGAGTGGGTAAATTTGTAACCCACTTTCCGGGGGGGCGGGTTGGAAGGATCGAGGGGGAAATGGAGGTACTATAGAGGCAGTACTAACACCGCTGCAAGTTGAATGGGATGCAGCGCATGTAAGTGTATATGGTAGGTTGAGGAGGAGAGGAGCCCTGGGAAATCTGCGTCCGTAGGGGAGGAGGTGGAGGCAGGACGGGGTCCCAGGCGCAACCCGCGTATGTATTGTTCTGTATCTGCCGCGGCGTTCTATTACCTGCGCTTCCGTGAATTACCGTATTTTACGCCCACCCAATTTTTCGTTCTTTTGGTCTAAGTTTCCCGGTGCGCGACTCTGTTCCTACTCGGTATTTGCAATACCATGAGCCACGTACGGTACTTTGTTTACCGGACAACCTCGTGAGGTGAGATTATATCATGGGAGCCTTTCGTCCAGAGTAAATGAGCCATCCAAGCTTCTTCTGTACAGCAATGTTGTTCTGACGTGAGCTGATCTCGACGATCAGGTCGTGCCACCATCGGGGGATCCAAGCGGAGTACAGAGTATCCAGATTGTACAGACCCAACTTGGTATGTACAATCTATAATTACTACCGAGCACCAGACTCGTGCGCTAAGTCTGAGCACCGTCTCCATAATGGACTGCTCCAAAAGACCCGACTTCCAGATCACCCGTGGCACGTTCACGCTATCGGTTCCAATGAGACCACATTTCCCAGCTCTTCCAGTACCCCTAGTCTGGCGGATGTCTCGTCCACTTCTGCAGCTGTCGCTCAAAAACGTGGTTGGGAGAATCTGACATGTCCCCCACCGTGTGACGCCTATCTTGCCCCGTTACTGTCACATCCCCGCGACGCCGACTGCAATGGCAGAGGGGCAAGGGCAAAGGGGGGGGGGAGGGGGGCAGAAAACCAATTCCTGCGGATAAGGCAAGTTGCCCTATGAAAACTCCCAAAGTCCCCCTGGGAGGTCCAGGCCCCGTGTAACCGTTTTTCGTTTCGCCAAAGTGCGCCCCATGTGGACCGCGCGCGGCTCGCGCTGATTTGGCACCTTGAGTGGATACCTCGGACCGTGAACCTCTGGCCTTGCACCTGCGCGAAAAGGGGGCCGGTGGTCCTAGTGGTGAATCCTACCGGATTCAAAGCGGTTCGCTATCGCCGACAGGTCTGCTAGCACTCCACCCTTCACAATGTATTGACGTTATGTTGGCTCTCAGCAAGCGGGGGGGGGCGCTTCTTTCTCTCTGTCCTCATTGGATCACGATTCTTGGCCGGCTCAGGGGCGTACGTACCCGGTACAAGAATAGTCTCGCGGGACGTATCCAACCTACGAATAGCAACGACTAGAGGTGTCAAAAGGCTGAGGCACGACGAGACTGATCCAATGCCGCGGTACGCGGCGTTAGCTAACGGATAGATGGATTACAAGGCGTTGTTGTGGAGCCCACACAAACCTGTCTGTTGCACACCGGTACGATATTCAACCAGACTAAGCAACGCCGCAGAGATAAACAATATTTGTGGCATTTTATCTTGTCTACTGTGGATATTATCAGGGCATAACGACGAGGCTTATCTAGTATGCAGGACCGTTGTACATTGAATGGTTGCAAATTAGGTTTATTCCCTGCACAAGCCACCAACCAACATTCCAACTAAGAAAGTTACATCGGCTCCAGAATTATTCCAGAAGTTCGGACCAATTCTCAGAGGCTAGTGGCTTGCACTAAACCCGTGGCAACCAGCATTAAATGTCTACAGTTCTTATACACACTGGCGTTGCCGTCTCATCTCGATAGTGGCTTCTAGAGAGCAAATAAGCCAACTCGGTAGAAACACTTTCAAGATGGCATCATCGATCTAGATCAACGATTCGCAAGATCAAGCATCATTCATGTCTAATGACCGCTCCCTCGGTATCTCACTTAGCACGCTTCAACAGAACCATACCCTGTCTCTAAACCCAGGAAAGGTACTTTTGTCAAGATACCAGTGTAAGGATGTCTCGCTGCTCATAGTCCATGAAAGGGCCTTGGGCCGACGTCATTCTCATCCTTCCTTTCCGCAGTCCTGCGGTCAAAGCTGCCATTAACCAGTGCTCAATTATCAGAGTTCGAATTTCCTAGGGCCAACGATCCGTATCCAACGGTCCGTAACTTGAAGCTGCTATCCCTTCTGGATAATACAAAGCTTGACCATCATCGTACAAGCTACCCCGTCACAGGCGTATTAGAATAACATGATTACTGACGGTAAGACGCTTACACTGGGGCAGCAGCATCTCTAAACTGGGCAGCAATAGCCTCAAGATGGCGTCGGCAGAGTCCCCGTAAGACGGCCTATCCACATGGATTGAGTTTATTCCGGCATTCCGTCTTGCCTCAAACGCGGCCTGCGACTCCACTTGAGTAATTGCCCCCCGCGAAACGACACCTTTTGGGTCGAATAGCAAGGATCACATATCGCAGTGTGATTGCCTTAACAATCTATCCAAAACTGTTGGTCGCCACAACTAATCTACAGTCGCCGGAAGCTGCCCCGACTCAACGAGCTGCGGAGCCACAGCTGTTGGGAATCTTGCGGGGATCTCATGGCGTCAAGGTGGCACCTGGTTCGTCGCCTCGGGAAGTATCCGTTACAGGGCAGGCAGACAGGAAGTGAAACTTGGAAGCAAACGTTCTAGAGTACAACTAGTGTCGTAATCTAGTTGTTCGTCTTTTCATAAATAGTCAGTGTTCCTGCAGATCAGAGCTGATCGTTTGGTTGAATTGCGGGGGATTCAACGGGTGGCTTGGGAATTGGGGCTGCAGTTGACTTCATACCCAAGTGGCAAGGAAAGGGGTATAGGTCCAAGGCTGTCAGCAATTTTGGGGTAGGGCTTTTAGAGTTTAGCAGAACCATGGTTGAGTTGTTTGAGTCCATTTTAGGGCTTGGAAG
Source organism: Mycosphaerella populi pn0402 (assembly GCA_002153405.1). Lineage (NCBI taxonomy): Eukaryota > Fungi > Ascomycota > Dothideomycetes > Mycosphaerellales > Mycosphaerellaceae > Mycosphaerella > Mycosphaerella populi. Next base: position 57,555 of record KZ119493.1, read on the forward strand.
TTGCGGGGCTGCGATTGGCTCTTCGTCGAGTTAGCTCAATATTCAGACAGCAAGTATATTGAAACTTTGCCAAGCAGCTCTTTGATACACAGCAATTGCCGTTTAGATTGGAATGCGACAGTCACCACGTAAATATTCATTCAGTTGAGGATGGGACCCTTGTGGCTTTCCGCTTCTCTTCTTTAGCGGTTTCACACTCACTGCCATGACCACCTCTTTCGTGGGCGATTCTCCACAAGTCGTCATGAGAATCATGATGCCAGCAAGGACTATCGTCGACATGCTGCAATGCAAGTTCTCAATGCAAGATGCCAGAAGCGGTACAAGCACAAAAGGGCTTCTCAAAGCCGTACAAGTTTTGTAACCATGTTGACTTGTCCATGTGGGCTATCAATTAGTGAATTCTCATTGCATTAGTGCATGTGAGACACATGGCTCGAATATACGTATTGTCACTGCAGATGTAGACAAATTCTTCACGGGCTATCACAGCAACAGCCACAAATACCATACAGTTAATATAATCACTTCTTTTTCATCATCCCATGCTGTCTTAGAACCCACTAGGCAACTGTATCGTTCAGTTTGCATGAATCTCAGCAGGAATCGTTTTTCAAGGGAGTGGTGCGGTCTACGTAACGTTATAATTGACAAATAATGCTTTCTATAGTGTTATTGGCAACATAGGAACATTATAGAAGATATCCACCTCAATCTATTTGAGCAAGTACTTATGCAGGTCTTTGGTCTTCTCTAGCTCCCACCTTTGACCTCAACTTGGCCATAAGCTATATGCCCCATATGTGCTAGAGGCGTATTTCATTATGAGTTACCCTAGATCAAATATGAGATATCTTCCGAAGTGTCTTCCCTGCGTCTTATAACTGACAAGTGCGCTTCTTTCAAGGTTGGTCCTTAATTAACTTATCCTTTCAACAGTCATTCAAAAGCGGCTGGTTCCAATGTCATGGCATCACCAATATCTAGAGCCAGTTGATAAAGACAACCGAGTGGATAAGTTGTCGAGACGGTTGATTCGTCACCTTTTGAGACATCCATCCCCTGCAGTATATCTGTCTCCTAGACCTCTTTCTGGCCTCCATAGATAGTCTAGATAGGGTCTTCTTCTTCTTCCTCTTCCTCTTTACAGAGTTTACGAAGCTATAAGCCCGGCTTTCTTCTGTAAAGCTGGTAACCTCCAATCGTTGCTTTTATCAATCTGCCTCCTAAAACAACTATGATCCAATCAAGTCTGCCAATAAACCAAATCAGTCAAACTTCCAATCAACAAGGCCAGGCCATTATTAGGTCTTGTTGTTTGGCAATATAAACACTCAACGTTTTATTAGAACAACATCAAATACACGAAATCTCCCGACCAATATTTGGGAAAGGCTTAGGACAACAGAAACCCAGAACACCAAGCTAAAGACTGGCACAGCAGTACAACGATAGCTCAAGCGACAGATTTCCCTTTTCGATTTCCAGCAAAGAATAAGCAGTCACCGAATATCCTGGTACCGGGTTTCTAGAACTATACATCAATATCAATATCCCTTTTCACAACACAGAAACAAATAACATGGCTCTAGGCAAGAAACGGACCCCCATCTCCCGCTCAATCCGCGGATGCATTAACGATATCCAAGACGGTCAGTAGCCTGGGGTACTTCCTATGTGCCGATAAATTTATCATAATGTGTGATTTATTCTTCAATATGTCAGGCTAGGAGGCAGCGGAAAGCTCTCTCGAGACCTAATGAAGATAGAGACGACCTCATTACAAATGAGTATTTTACAATTACGTCTAGAGGCTGACACAATTAATTGAGTCATATTACACCAACATCGATGACACCGGGACTTGAGTTCAAGATTTCTATGAACAAACTACAAAGAACCGCATCGCAACAAGTCCAAGCCCTTATCCAGGAACTTCACCGTAAAGACACAGGCATGATCCCTTATTTGAGTAGACGAGTAGACGTCAGCTCATCGATTAATTTAACAATTTCAAGGCACGATCCACGTTCGCTTGCAATTTTTTCTACTATGGTTTGGGCATTAAAGGTCAGCGACAAGAATTGTCACATTGCAGTCTGGAAGATTTTATCACTACATCCATGGATATAATAGCATCACTAAGAGTCATGGTATCTTCTAAAAATGCAATGCGACCGACTAGTAGAAAAGCTTTGGAATAGTAAGCTCAATACAAGCCTAATATATCCATGGATGTCAAATAGGTAGTGGTGAAGTAGAGATATAGCCCTGAGTCAAAATATCCAACGACTACAACTTGGAAATATATAGTTGATTTGCAGTCTATTTGGGCATCCAGGGCATCGAGTATAAGCCTTGGTAATCGAAAAAACCTGGAAGGTTACTTATACCGGAAAGGCTTGCGTGGGCCTAGAATGTCTTTAGAGTACATTCGTAGATGCAAATTTCACCCATCATGTATATATGCGGTAGGTACCAGCACCTAGGCAGTTTCAAAACCATGAAGAATTCAGATGTTTAAAAAGAGGTCATGTATCGAGTTAATACATCAACCAAAGCTATACAGATGTCTTAAATGGATGTTTAATCATCCATTTCATCAGAAAGTGAATTTTGTTAGCAGATTTCGCTAGTTTATAACTCATGCGTTGGGAAACACGGACTTCAATTTCAGAAACTCAGATAATTAACTAAGCAACTTTCCATTTGAAGCCAGAAGTATAATCTTTCTTCATAGTATCTTCTTATAATGACATTAATACCTCTATCAATAGGTGCCGACGAGCCTTTATAAACTCATTCGGCCTTGCAATCCATGGATGGTATGCAAACGTATCCGAACAGCGCCGAATCTGCCATAGCTCTGCGTTCGTTGTCGATACATGATATGTACTCCCACTGGACAAAAATTACATGAAAGAGACTTTAGCGTCAGTTTGGAGACCTTCGAATGGACTCTCATCTTCTGCGTTGATGTGATCGGGGTGACTTTAGCCGCATAACAAGCATACCCGGTTTACCCCCGAAATCCTCGCTGTATTGTACCTCGTAGCTACTGAGACTATGGGCGTGTATACATTAAACACATGATAAATGACGAATACATTCAGAATCTTGTAGTTAGTGAATGAACGAGCTGTTTGCCTATGTATACAGTGATCTCCTTCTATTAGAGTCCACGTGATCGGACCCTTTGCACTCTGTACAGACGCTGTATCCACACGACTGCGTACACCGTAGTTCCAACAGTACCCTGCAGGCTAATCCATTCGGACAGGGCTCCCTGGAGACCCTGAAGTGAACTATTACAACAACACTACGGACGACATGCAAACTCCGTTGCCCCCAAAACAGCCCGGCGGGTTCCAGCCCTGGGGAAACGCGGTGCATAAAGACGGAGCACCCAATAATGAACCTCGGCCTGCCCCTGGGTGTCCAAACTGCCGGGCCCTGGTAATGCAGATCATCGGCCAATTACCCCTTTCTTGGTTTCACAGCAACATAACGACTCGCGGCGACTGTGCAAGCGAGACTTTCCGGCTCTCCAGGATACAGGATATGGAGCTCCATTGCGTAGGTCTGAAGTTCCTCAAGCAAATAAAACTCACTCTTGGCTCGCCCTAGACCCTCACCCCCTTCTTCTAGCGGCCTCCACCACCAGGCTTCCATTGTTCCGTGTGTTGGTCTTTAGATTCGTTAGCTTGGTTTCCCGGCCACTAGTTTTATTGCACTTGACAACCAGCGTAAGACGTTGAACCTTACTGCAGGAAGTTTCTTTGTCCTGATTTCTGGCCCCAGCCCCCATATTTTATTTGATTGTTCCACCCCTTCGAGAAAATTCGGCGGAAGCTCTTCCGCGGGGCGCACTAGTAAGACCCAATAATCGGAATCAATCGATGACTGTTGTACGAGGTGCACGGAGAGATTCCTTCTTGGCTCCAAGACACTCCATGCATGTCCTGGTAGATTAATGGTTACTCCATATATGGATTTCCGGGCTATTATTACCCCTTTGTGAATACATTGCTCCGGAGAGATGTCGCGGTATCCCCTGCATCGGGTTTGCGCAACCCCTGGATCTTACAGGGGTGTACGAGGAGACATTGCCACGTCCTCGCACAAGCCAAGATGTGGCCATCTCATTTACTAGGATTGGGGTTTTGTGTTGTCGTTGGAATTGAAAATGTCTATCAAAATTAAACCCACGGACTCTTGGACAACCCATGATCTGGCTTTCGGGAGTGAACCATGGACCGGATATGTCCCCCCGATCCCCTTCCCGTTGCGATCCAAGGATCGATCTTGCATCGACAGATGATAGATAGAGCTGTTTATCGATATGCCTTGCGTATCTTTTATGTACGAGTTACGGGTGGAGGGGCAACCAGGTAAATTATCGAGGGGTCAAACGTCTTGCGGCGGGGGACACAGGTATGTAATACGACGACGATGGGTCCAGGAAAACCACCCCCAAATTGATCGATGCTGTTGCAAACAATAGTTTCGTATTTGGATGAAATGAATGCGAAGAGATCAAAAAATGGACAAGAACCACAATTGAACCTACCCTTGCGCATTCGGATACACAGGAGTGGGAAGAGCAGGCCAAGCAACGATTCTATAGGCGGAACGGGACCTCTTACGGAGTCGTGAGAACTGAATCCACCAGGCCGGAGCCTTCTTCCAAGTGGAGAGTATGCTCCATTCTCGGCCATCCTTACCCATGGCACTGGGAAACTGGTGCTTTAGCGAGAACGGGGACTCCGCGATGCAGGATAGCGCGCGCACAATGGGAAACCGGATCCTACGAGAGAAGCTCAAAATTGCCCAATTTTGCCAACCGCCGTGCGTATATTATATTAAGCCGCAGCCAAATCCACCAGCCAGCCCGTCCTGCAGGCGCGAATCCTGGATAAAGGCCATGAGTTCGAAGCGGTGAGAGCTAAGCGATAATGATCGCGGACTAAACAGCCCAATCTTGGATGGACGAGGGGCTCACCGACAAGTTCAAGTTATGACCGCTCATTCAGACAGAACGAAATTCCAGACCGTCCTGAGAGTTGTGTGGGCGGGGCCTAGCAGCCCCCCCTTTCAGAAGTCGTCGGGACGACACGGTCTATCCAGGCCCCAAGCGCGGGCTGCCGGCGTCCATTAGTTCAGGGGAGGCCGCTGGGGAAGAGGTTCCTTGAGAATCCTGGAACGGCACTGGTGTGCATAGTGGAGTCGGAGTCGGGAGAGGCAGGAAGGGCAGGGCTCATTCGTAACTGGACCGATATCCCGATCCCTTTTGTAGATCCATTATTGGGTGGGAGGGTCTCCATTCGCCAGGTCTCGATTATGTGTATATGGTACTTTTGCACCATGACACCTCTGAGAGGCCTCGTCGGCCCTGGCCGCTCAGGGATGGAATGAGCCTGAATTTGCGAGTTAGGCCATTTGTACCATTAGGGCCCGCCCCCAAGGGATTAGGAATGGTGGACCAACTGTCCAGCACACCAACGCCCAATTAATATGACAAGGCCCAGTTGTTGGCTCATGTGCCTTTGGACCCTGGCTTCATGATGGGCGCCGGCTATCGCGCTGCAGGCGGTCAGGTCACCGCTCAATCACAACGGCTTATTGCTTCTCTCCGGCCTGCTTCGTCTACTGTTCCTGGGTCGAGAACGTTGGTCTGGATCGGTCCGCTGCATCGGGATGTGGATCGTGGATTGGAATCCCTGCTCTTCGCATTTCATGGTTTACAGTTGACTGAATGGCGGACAGTCTCGTCGAATCAAGGACAAACTACCCCCCTTTGATCCCCCTTACATCCGCAAGTTCCCCGGCTCACCGCTCAGCTCAAGCGCAAATTGAATCTCGCAAAGAAGGTTCGCGGAGATTTCCATGATCATCACGGAATCTCCGCGATATGCGATGGCTGATCTGCCGCTGAGACATCGAGAAAGCATCATAAGGGGTGCAGGACATTGCCCGGATTAAACTTTCTCTTAAAATGCGTTGCTTCGTGGACGGTGTTTGATCTCCTACTTGTATACTGTTCTACTTGCAACAATCCACATGCAACATGATTTGATACACGAACGGTGGATGGGTTCACTGATCTTCACTGGATGCGGAAATGTGGCATCTCACGTCCCCACGTCCCCACCAAGTCGCGAGACGCGTTTCCCAAGTAACTGGCGTCGTTCCTCCGCGTCCGAGCGGATCCTCGGGTTCCCAAATGATGCAGTGCCCCACGACACGGAGAGGATCCGATAATTCACCAGCTCTCAAGAGCTAGATTATATTCCCACTTTGCGGTGAACTGACATGCCAACGCATTGCAATCTATTCGTGGTGGACCCCTAAAGCTTGTCTAGGGCAGATAGTTCACAATTAAAGCGATTTGAGATACGGAGGGGAGATGCTCTTAAATTGAGCTAGAAACTAGAAAATGAAGTCACTGGATACCGAAAGACCTTGACTTGGCTACTTCGCCCGCATGGATCTTGCCCTAAAGCAGTAAAAGCGGGCTAATCAGATGATGTTATCCCAACTCAAAAGGCTGATGGGTCCTTTCTGCAGATCGCCAACGTAGCCATTCTATAGACAACAACGTCACACAAAACATGATCTGTACCTAACGTACTCCATAACTCGTGACCCAAGGAGACGGAGGAGCACAGCTCCCAATCGCGAAGAACAATAAACCCCTCCGAGCAAGGCGTGGCACAGTCGAACCGCCACAAAGCGGGGCGCACCGAGATGAGACGGGAATCTGGGCCAGTCAGGCTCATGGCCCCCCCCTAAGAGGGGCCCGAAAAGGCGTGAACTTCCGTGATCTGTCAATAAGGGGGGATCGAACTGTTCTACAACTACGTGGAGCAAGAGCGGCCACTATCATCAGAGAGTGGCGCACCTGTCAGGCCTGGACGATGTTTCGATCCTGCTAAATATCGATTGTCCTGAATGATCCAGAAAAGAGGGTGGATTGATCGACCAACCCACCTGCAGCTACTGACGACGGCGCCCCGCGGATGAGCAGGATTCCCGTCAACCCGATCGAGGCTGTAGCCTATGGCAGCCCTGAGTCGGGGTCTGTTGATGCCATTCGCCGGTGTCTTCTCCTTTTTTTTGGTGAAGACTGATGTCAGATTCTGAGGTTCTTTAGCGGCCAGCTATACTGGGGAGATTAGACTCCATCCCTGTCTCATTCCCAACCCGCCTGATTGCCCGTGTTTTACTCGGAATCGTGTAACGATATCCGATCCGAACAAGAGCCAATCTTTGATCATGCCGATCGTTTTTGAGGGGTTTGAACAGGCTGGGAGGGGTCGCGTGGGCATGAACCATGGTTGCGGCCGAACAGTTGACAGATAACGTCAGTGCGATGGACGGGCTATATAGTCCGGAGGGGTAGCAAGTTATGCATGAACAGCTTCAGGTCCTTGAAGGATACATCTACAGAGGCATGTATAAATTTAGAACTGGTACAAATGAGATGTATACCAGGTACCTCACTTCCCAGTACATCAGCAGCAGTACACGGTGCGCAGGAATAAGATTGTAGGGGCAGTCGCTGCGGATGTGCCACGATCGAGACACTAGATCGCCTCACATGCCAGCCACACACATTTTCCCCTACAAAGCCCGCCCCTCCTTCATGAAATACCTTTGATTTGCTCTCAGGTTGTGAGATATAATACTAATATTAGTATTTCCTTGCCCTGAGCGAGGGGCCGCTGCATGGCCCACCCTAAACCCTCGCAGGAAACGGCGGTGTTATTTCCCATTTTTGAAGATCAATTTCCCCCCCAAGTGTTTTTGAATTGTCTGAACGCCGAGAGTAATGTTTCTTTCTTTTTTTTTTTTTTTTTTTT
>KZ119493.1:66846-114478 GCA_002153405.1 Mycosphaerella populi pn0402
CCAACATAAGGCTGCAGCCGCGGCGACTGGTCAGGTTTCCGAGTCCCGCTCCGAATCGTTGTCCCCTGAACGTGGTTCCTTCGAACCATATCTATCCGGCAACGCGACCCTCCCACAGATGCCCTGGGACACTCTCGTTTCCCCCGCGGACAGTACCTCGATGCCCACCCTTGTTGACCGTCATGGTCCCGTCGGAGACGTCCTTATGTCCAACTCGCTACCGATGTCTGGCCACTCGACCCCCAACGCGTTGTCCCCCTACCCCTCCATGACTGGCCCCGTCAGCCCTGTGAATTATCGCCGCTCCCCCGGCCCTAGCCAAGCGTTGACTCTTCCCCGAGCCCCTCAGATTGCGGACGACCTGGAGCGAAATCTCTTGGTGGAGAGCATTCAAGAAGCCGACCACCTCGGTGCCCTCCCAGACACTTTCCAGCTTCCTACTACTATTTCCTTGAACAGATACTTGTCTACTTACTTCAATCTGTACCACCCGCATCTGCCGTTCCTGCATCAGCAATCCTTCAAGCCGGTGGCCGTTTCGCCTCCCTTGCTGCTCTCCGTCCTCTCCATTGGCGCTCTGTACACTTTTGAGCGTGAGCACGCTTTCATGCTGCACGTGGGCTCCAAGGTCTTGGTGAACCAGTTCCTCCAACACAAGGACAACTTTGACTCTCGCAAGTGCCCTCTGTGGCTCATGCAGAGCACTCTGTTGAACATGGTTTTTGAGAGCTGGTCTGGTGATCCCAAGGGACTTGAGTGGACCTGCTCCATCAAGAGTCTCCTGGCTAACATGGTCGCTGGTAACCGCTACCAGCTCAAGGTTCGCACCGAGGCTCGCCAGGGCATCCAGCCATCGCGCGAGGATTGGATTGAGGATGAGTCGTGCCGCCGCACTTACTTTGCAGTGTACATTTTCTTTGGCATGCTGACGTTGACCTTCAACCACACTCCTGCCATGAGCTTCGATGAGTTTGACAACTTGGATCTACCTTCGTCTGAATCACTTTGGAACCTCGATGCCTCTGACGACGAGAGCTGGCGCCGCAATTCGACCTCAAGCACATTGACTGTCCGCGAGGCCCACGACTTCCTTTTCCAGGGTGAGCAGACCCGTTACAGCGCCTTCGCTACTCGTGTCTTGATCAACGCTCTGTTTCTACAAGTCTGGAACCACAAGCGCAGCTTCGAAGCACTGCAGGATGTTGTCACTGAGTACAAGCTCCGTTTGGCTTTGGAGACTTGGGAGAACTCTCTCGAGGTGTGCGAGCCAGAGACCATTGTTGTCCCTCTCAGCACTCCCCAAAAGGGCCACCCCCTGATCTTCAACTCAATGGCTGTCTACCGCAACACTCGCGCCCGTCTGGAAGTCGACCTGAAGTCCATCCAGGAGGCCATGCGCTACCACTCCTCATACGAAGTGGCTGCTGCTATGACTGTCGCCCGGGAGAAGGTTAAGCGCTCCCAGGAGATGAACAAGGTTGTGCAGCAATGCTTTGAGTGCATTGAAATTGCTGCCATCCAGGGCATCAACTGGGTCGCGAAGACCTCCGCTACCAACTGGAGTGTCGAGCACCCCTTGTGTGGTCTCGACCTAATGGTCATTCTGAGCCTTTGGCTCTATCGCCTGGAACACGACGATGAGCCAGCAACCGAGGCTGAATTGGCCATCTATAACAAGGTCCGCAACCTGTTTGACGACGATGCCATCGATGCTTTCGGCAAACTCAGCTCTACTGTCGCCCGCGTATGGGGTAACATCCTGGACGGCGTTGTTGTTTGGGGGTAAGTTACAAGACCCAAGATCTTTGTGAATTACAATACTAACATTTTCCCTTAGAATTACCAAGTTGATGGGCGAATCCTTCAAGTTACACTCTCAAGCCCTTGTCGGCTACGAAGATTCTTTGCGTGTCGGAAAGGATCAGCCAATCCATGCCGTATCCACCAAGTCGCTCGCCAGCGTCGGAACGGCGTATTAAATCATTCTCAACTCTCCTTGACTCTTTTTGATGTTTTGATCGCATTTCCTTTGTCTGAAACGTCTTTACTTTGTTTTCGGGCTCTTCTTACTCTCATTTGTTGGACGTTTTATTGGGACACTTGGGAAGATCAGGAATGGTTATCACCATTGGATAGGTGGGGTGTTTTTGGCTATTCTTTACACGGCCATCATGCCGCCTGGAGGTGTGGTTCCTGATTTTCTTGCTTATATTGCCTGGGTTGCATTTATCCCCTCCCCTCGATCATCTTTACACCAGGGAGTCCGGTGTGGTGTTTTATCTGCGTTTGACCCCTTTCTATAACACCCGGCTGGACCTGTGTGTTTCGCACTCGATGGAGTTTTGCTGTTTTTCACATTAGCCCCTAATTGTGCCCCCCTTCGTCCATCTGCTACTTTTGATCTCTTGATACCTTTTGATATTTTTTTATTTTTGGCCGCGTTCGATGTTCGTTGCGTTCATCATTGTCAACTTCATTTCTGATTCTCGTGGCCAAGCTTGCTTGGCTGCTGTATTTGATGTTATTTGCATGTCCCTTTTCTCCCCGTCGTGCAATCTGCCTTGGTCTTTGCTGCATTGCTCGCGTCTTGTTTCCACCTGCACATGTTTTTTTTTTTTGATGTCTTTGTCCATGTACTATACGTAATCTATGAATACAATATTTTGGCGGGGATATGATCTTCATTGTAGTAGAGCAGAGCTGAAATTACCCAACTCTGGCATCCAGTAACTAATTTGTTAATGCCCGTAAGTATGCAGAGAACCAGACCAGATAGCCTCCATCTACCCAATAACCATGGCATAAACTCAGAATATCTACTTCCCAACAGCAACAAACAACCGATCCCCAATATCTCCCACTCCCGGCACAATCATGCCCTTCTCATTAACCGCCCCATCCACAGCCCCAACCCAAACCTCCACCCCGTCCGGCCACGTCCCCGCCGCCTTCGCAACCCCCGCCTCCGATGCAACAATACTCACCAGAATAATCCTCTTCACGCCCCAATCCCGCAGCAACTGGATGGCCGCCTCGGCCGTCGCCCCCGTCGCGATAACCGGGTCCAGCAGCACGGCTAGCGTGGCGGCAGCTGTGTTCGTCGTCGGGTCGAGAGAGGCGGGCGAGGCGGGCGAGAGCTCCGAGCGGTGGAAGGGGAGGTTGTTGTAGTATTCTACGGGTTGGAGGGTGACTTTTTCGCGGAAGAGGCCGAGATGGTAGATTGGGACGGCGATAGGGAGGAGAGCGTTAAATGCTGGGGGGGTTTGGTGTTTAGTTGGGGGTTTATAGTTGGGCTTGGTTTATTAGGACTTAGGGATTGTTACCTTCCACCATGCCCAGTCCAGAGCGGAGGATAGGGACTAAGGCTAGATCTGCTGGGTCGATGCCTTGGGTCTCGTATTCGGCGCCTAGAGGCGTTTTGTCCTGGTTCAATTGTGTTAGTAGAGTATATAGAGGCTAGACCCGGTGATGGTTCACTGTGTTGCTTATCTGTGGAGAAGACGGTGGTGGGGTTATACAGCGGGACAGCTCGCTAGCTCGATAGCTCGACCAAGGAACCCGTTGTAGTATAGCCAAGGGGATAGAGACGGTGTAGAAGGAGTGTGATGCCTCGTACCTTTCCAGTATTCAATGGCTTCAGTCCACTGGTAAAAGCCTCGACGCCCAGAATATTGGCAATCTCGTGAACGAGGCTCTTTGTTTCACGCGGGGAGGTGGATTGGGAGCGGAGCTGGGACAGTTTGGCCTGTAAACAGGGGTGGGTAGAGACATGGACGTTAGCCGGGATAGTCATGATGGGCGGACGAGAGATTCGACAGGGGAATATGAAGAGGAGAGGTGAGAAGAAGAAACAAAGGCCCAAACCCTGGCAAGGAGGGGTTTATCTGCAGTGCGACGCAGTCGTGCCTTATCTGTCTCCCCCGCTATACCGCTATCTCGTTCCATGGTTCACCTGTGGGGAGACTTTGTTTGTGCCAAAGCTATCTTTCCATTCAAGCATCTTATGGTTACTTGGCGTTAGGAACATGGTGAATTCCATATTTGTAGGGCTAATTCTCCGCCTAGAGTAGATTAGGGTCAGGCCAGGTGTTGGGAAGTGCACAGGCGTTGTATGGAAAGACAAGCCCCGTAAACTCACATGATTGAACAGGGCTGGTTTCGCGAGGCTCCGTGGATTCCGTTTTAATCTGGCGAGGGTTCTGTCTTGGACTACCAAATTTCATGGCGTTCTGAGCATTCACCATCTATTGAGACAAATTCCCCGACCATGGATGGGCTAGCGGCTGCGGCAAGCGTTATCGTGGTTGTTCAGTTAACAGGGGGTATCATCAAAATATGCAGCGAATATCTCAGTAGAGTCAAGAGCGCCAAGGAGAACATCAAGCGTTCCCAAGCGAAAATTGCAGCCCTGAAAGGTGCTCTTAAATCTCTAGGGGAGCTAGTTCGCCTTCGTGGGCCGGGGGCAACAAGCTTGAAGTTACCCAAGAGCTAGCCAACAATATAAAGCAGTGTTCTTCAGAGATCGACGGATTGGAGAGGAAAATCGATCCTCAGATTATTCAGAAGCCTAAGCGAAAATCATTTTCCGTTTAGCTTGGCCGAGTGTGACACGCTATGCTAAAATCTTTCATCTAGTATCAATCATAAAGAAGAGATAGAAGAGATACTACAGAGCAATTGGAGAATATACTGCAGAAATTCAGCATGGGTATTGAAAACTATTTGAGGGAGAAAAAACTGTTAGCTCCTTTAGCGTTCGAACGTTTATAAACAATAAAAGCTATGCCTACATAATTTAAAAGAACAGGGTCATTCACGAAAATTGATAGCTATCTAGCTCTGCTCCTAAATCGTTTCTATGAGGTGGGTGCGGTGTGCTATGATATTATTATGCAGTACTCTTCAATACTACCAAAGTATTAGAGCCACACCTTAAGGTAGTCCATCCATCCTCCTCTTCTATAGAAGTTGACCTTGTTCCCATCTACTACCGCAGCCCCAGCCTCAGCTCCATCCATGGCGGGGTCAGCAAACATCCTAAACGGCTTTTGTCCGCGAGGAATAGCCGCCAGCTGTACCAAAGTGTCCGCAACAGTGGCGGGGTCCGCATCAGGAGGTGGAATCTTCTTTGTCCCTTCCATAGTCAACTCCGCAAGACCCTTGGTCGGACCCTTCTCATATTCTTCAGCAACACCAGGCAGTCCCGGATGAGCCGCATCCAGAAAGTGATTTGTCCCACTTGTGAAAACACCGGGAGTAACAATAGTAGTCTCAATACCCCACGGCACCAACTCTGTAGCATAAGTCTGTGCTAAGCTATCCTGAGCCGCCTTCGCTGCGAAATATGGACCCAGCATGGCCGACTTGCCGCCGTATGTCGAGCTACTTGCGATCCATATAACATGTCCAGAGCGCGCTTTGCGCATGTATGGTAGAACAGCCTGGTTTAGCCGTTGGCAGCCGACGACGTTTACATCGTATAAGCGAAGATATTGCTCGGCTGTGAAGCTTTCACATGGGCCCCAGTTCATGTGTCCGGCATTGTGAATGACAGCGTCAATCCTTCCGCAAGAATTGATGACATGTGTAACAGCTGAGTCGACAGATTCTTGGGAGAGAAGGTCCAAGTATACACTTCGTAGGTCTGTTTTGTTGTCTTGGGCGAATTTTGCGACGTCATCTTCGTAGGCCTTGGTGTCGCCGCTGTGCGAATACATTCCTGCGAAGACTGTGTGGCCTTGCTTTGCAAGAGCGCGGGCCATCAAAGCACCGAATCCGGTTGATGCGCCTGAAATGAGGTAAATTTGGGACATATTGGATGTGAGTATATAGCAAGAATGGGACTTGTATAGGTTGGGCTTTTCTCTTGACTTTGGATAAATTATTGGTTGTGTTAGAACAACACCTCTCTCGGTTATTGTTACACCCCCCACGGGAGCGCTTAACTAGATCGGGTATTATTGATGCTTTATCTCAGCCTTATTTGTGCCTTACAGATCCTGCCAGATACACATGGCTTATATATGAGACTTCTCACAAGGCGCTCCTAGCTATCGCTCTGATGATATCTCCGTGAGTCAGAATATACAATACCAATACTTGCGGAGAACGAGCTTTTATCCGCGGATTGTTCAGCTGAAGCCCGGACTCCGATGCCACATCCGAAATTTGGGGGCTCCAGCCTCGTCTTTCGAGTCTAACACCGTTCGCCACTCGGAAGTATGGATAAATGGAGCTTACTAAGGTCATCTTCTCTTCTTGATTCTCGGGTTACTCTAGGTTCATGCAAGGGCCCCCTCTAGGCCGGTCATAAGCCGTGGAACGTATGGCAGCTCTCTAGGATGGGGGAGTACAAGACAGCCGTAAGCTGAGCAACATCAACTGACAAGGTAGAGTATATAGGCCATAAAAAATTTGTTCTATATTTACGGTTTTAAATATACTTAGAAACATAGAACGTTATCCATCAGACAAGAAGTTGAAGTATAGATCTCGTGTCTGTTATCTCATCGCTTATCGATCTTATCATGTGCCACCAAATCCGCTTCCAGGTTTGCGTCAGAAACTCAACGTTGGTCCTCGCACGAGCGCGCCTCCTCTCTACAGCCTGCTAGGAATGGCATATTCTAGCCAGGGCCTCGATAAAGAAAACGATCTTCCATTGTCTGAGACCACCGCCCCTCAACCCGTGTCGCCCATCTCGTCCCAGCGACAACAATGGCCCGACGCCGAGCCCCTGCCCGCAGAAGGGCCTGCAAGCTCGACTGTGACCTCATCTCCCAGTGCGCAACTCTCTAAGCATGCCACCCACCTATATACCGTATCCTACCTGATATTCTTTGCAATCCTCGGCACCCTGGCGCGCTTGGGCCTGCAAGCCTTAACGGCCTACAAAGGCGCGCCAGTGGTAACAGGCGTGCTATGGGCAAACGTCGCAGGAAGCTTGATAATGGGCTTTATGATCGAAGACAAGAATCTCTTCCGTGAAGAATGGGGCTCCGCCACACCCGCGCCTACAGATAGCGAGGGCGTCGCCGAGAATACCAAGAAACACAAGGCCGTGAAAAAGACCATCCCGCTGTACATCGGTATAACGACAGGCTTCTGCGGCTGCTGCACCTCTTTCTCGTCTTTTATTCGCGATGTCTTTCTCGCCCTAGCAAATGTCCTCCCTGACGCATCCCTGCCCGCCGACACGGCCAATGCTTCCCGGAATGGAGGCTACAGCTTCATGGCTCTGCTGGCTGTCCTGTTAATCACTGTATCGCTCAGCCTGTCTGCCCTGATTTTCGGTGCGCACTTTGCCCTTTCTATCTCCCGATTCCTCCCCACCATCCCCTTTAAATTTACCCGTCGCGTGCTTGATCCCACCGTCGTCCTACTGGGCTGGGGGTGCTGGCTCGGCACCGTCTTCCTAGCCATCTGGCCGCCAGATCGGCACAACGGCCCGGATACCTGGCGCGGACGCGCGGTTTTCTCGCTCGTTTTCGCGCCGCTGGGCTGTCTCGCGCGGTTCTACGTTTCACTACTTCTGAATGCGCGAGTCCCCGCGTTC
This sequence comes from Mycosphaerella populi pn0402, assembly GCA_002153405.1. Lineage (NCBI taxonomy): Eukaryota > Fungi > Ascomycota > Dothideomycetes > Mycosphaerellales > Mycosphaerellaceae > Mycosphaerella > Mycosphaerella populi. Next base: position 74,402 of record KZ119493.1, read on the forward strand.
CCGCTCGGGACGTTCGCAGTCAATATGTTTGGAGTTGTTGTCGAAGGTCTCTGCTACGATTTGCAGCATGTTAGTGGCCTTGGGGCGGTCGTGCCCGCCGCATTGACTGGGTGCCAGGTTCTGCAGGGAGTCATGGATGGTTTCTGTGGGAGCCTGACGACAGTTAGTACGTGGGTTGTGGAGTTGAATGGCCTTGCGCGCCGGAAATACGCTTATTTCTATGGAATCACGAGCGTATCAGTCGCACTTGGTCTGCTCGTTGTAATCATGGGTTCTCTACTGTGGACGCGGGGATTCGATGAACCCGTGTGTGGATAAACATGACTCCAGAGTGTGTGTATAATATAATGAGAAACCCCCCAAATAATAACATGACTGTACGAAGAATCAACAACCCCCATGCCTCGTATCACATCCCTTTCCCCGACCCCCCAAGTCTCTCTTTTAGAACTCATTCCTTCTAGCCCCATTAGTACTCGGCTTCGACACCGGCGTAGACAACGGCGTAGACACAAGCGTTGAAGACCGCCCGCTACTTCCGATACTCGCGTTCTGGCGGATCCGCTTCTTATCCACATCAGACACCACCCGGCTGTGCACAGGCAGCTCTGCGCGGTTCTCGGGTGATCCGTAGCGATCGAAGACGATCTCCTGCGCCCGCGCACGCTGGAACGTCACCGGCACCGCGGTATAACTCCTGTGCTTGCTGGCGGAGACGGCGGCTGTTGTGCCGAGGGTTCGTTCTGAGTCGATGGATGATTCGGTTACGGGCTTGATGCTTGCGAGGAAAGCTTTGCGGTGGGCTATGTCTTCTTTGTGCGTGCGATGTTGGGCGACTGGATTGAGTTAGTAAAGAGTTAAGTGAATATGGCAGAGCTGCGCGAGTAGATATATGGCACTGGGCTGGGCTGGCGAATGGGATGAGAGAGATGGGGTTATGTACCACGCCAGGCAAATGCGTAGAGCACGATGGTTACTATGAATGCGCCGATGAAGGCGAACATTATGCCGATCTCACGGCCGAGGGAGGATGGCGGCGTATACTTTACTTCGTTCGGGTTGATGGTCATGGTGGCGGGTGGCTCTGGCCAGTCTCTTTCTTTGCAGAGTTGCTTGTTTCGAGATCGATACGGATATGATAGTCTGGAGGTTCATGGAGGAGAAGTGGAGAGTGTGGAGTCTTGAGTCTGGAGACAGTTGCGGTGTTGGGGGCCGTTGGCATCAGCGGAAATTGTTAGACTCTGGGCTAATTTTAGAACCCTATATTCCTGGTAACCATCATAGACAACAGAATTACAAACTCACCTCAAGTCCAAAATCCAAGTTTAGGGACATAAGATTTCCTCTCACCAGACTGGTCATGATCCCACCCCTAATACAAAGTCGGAGCCCTAAATCACCCCTATCGAGCAATACAATACAAAGCAATATCCCCATTATGTGCATTATGTTCGTCATTAATCTCGCAGAAGATCGTCCTGCTAATATTTTCTAACGTCTAAAAACAGCAAGGCCACGCATTACACACGTCCCCGAGAGTCGCGGTTGGATATAAGCACTCTAGGATAGCATCAAGCCAATCAGAACCTCAAGGAGTTTGGTTACTCGGGCCCGGCCTGATCAATATTTTTTCAAGGAGTAGCGGCTGGCCAATCAATTTTAACATTTACGTTGGGGGTGCAAGTATATTACGTCAAAGTAGCATCGGTTGGCGCAACTCATAGAAAATTGTGTCGCTGTGAAACGCGTTCTCGAAGACCTTATTTGACAAGCCGAAGAAAACCTCAGCCAACATGGCTATATTCATCCTGTGCCAAGAACCTTCCGGGAAGCAGAAATATACAGGTCATTGGAAGCTGTGATTGAACAAATCACAATACTCCCCTTAGTTTGAGGTGGCCGAGCTCTGCGTTTGGCTGTCCTCGCCGTTCGAATTGTAACGAACCCCTGGGCCCTGGAAAAATGACTGTATGCTCTCATCCGACATCTTGCCAAGCGCCTGGAATGAGCTATCACCAGACTTAATACGCTTTGCCGAAATAAGATCGTCTAGCGTGGTAACGATAGCTTGCCGGCTGTTATTACCCGTGCTCACATCTTCAAAGAAGTGAGTTCTTTGGTTTGCTTCGCCCTCGGCTTTTTGGCATAATCCTAAAAGTGCCTCAGTTCCGCTCATCTCCTCCTGGTAGTTTTCCTCTTCAGGGTGCAGTTCGTTTTCCACACCAGGAAGATACCGCTGTTGCCTCTGGACATTTCCGTCAATACCAATGAGATGTTGAAGAAGTTTCAATTTCCAGGTGGTCAGTTCTTTTTGTGCAGAGAAAAGCCCTTCGGAATTAATCAAAAACGGCATGTTAGGAGCTACACGTGATGTCATAACTGTCGGTAATGATGTGTGATCGCTGATTCGTGAAGATTGCTCGTCTACACCTAGCAACTGAGGCTTTGATTGGTCTATGAGCGCGAGAAACCTTTCACAGATCTCTAGACTCTTCTGTGTGCTGTGCTTTTCGTCCTCCATCACTTGGAGGTCTCTGTCCTGCAGATGAAGCTCAGAATGACGTTGCGAGTTGGTGTTTAGGAGTCGAGTCCGAATATCATGAAGGTGGTTCTCCAAATCACATTTTGTATTCTCGATAAGGTCTTTATATTCCTCAAGCACGGCTCTTGTGGTTTTTGTGGTGCGCCTTGGAAGGTACCATTAGATATGAAGGAAGGTAAGACATGGAATACTCACAAGTTTGCGTAGGCAAGGGCGATAGTAATCGTTGATTTGTACCCGGCCAACATGTTTTTGAAACCAGATATATCTTCCCCCATGTATCTGATTCTGAGCCAGTCTATCCTGCTGGTCTTTTCGTCGGTAGAACGAGACGTGCATCGTTGTAACAGAACGTTGAACTCTTCACAGGCATGTTTGCACCTCGTCAGCGGTTGTTCAAGGGCGGCAAGATCAGCATCAAGGTTAATCATAGATTCTGCCAGCGCCTGCAATACATTTTGAAGCGATTCTAGTTCCTGACGAAGTTCCCGAATCACTTTGTCTCGGGATTTGAGGCTCTGAATGGTGTTATAAAGGGTGACAGAAGATTGGAAAGCAAGTGTAGCAAAGGTTGCGATGGCAGATGCGGCGCCGAGTGCCTCCGCCATGGTGAAGAATGGGATACGAATTGTATAATTGAAAAGGAGTACAAAAAACCAAACCTGGGAAGCTACTTTTCCTTGACACCTGGGAGGAAGAGCCTGTATGTATATATATAACTTCGGCGGGTAAACCCCATGGTGGAATACGAATCCCGGGTAAGAAGATCACATGACATATGACGACTTTGGTCTGCCAATGGTAATACTCATTTACGCGCGCTTTGGGAATTTGTCGCATGTTTTTCAGGATCACTGCTGCAGTGGTCATTGCTGTCGTCAAATCAGCACGAGAATCAGCACGAGAATTGGTCCAAAAATAGATCCTTAACTCTCCAAGCCAACACAAGCCTGCACGAAACCCCGCCACGTCCCACTGGTTTTGAGCAGCTGCCGCCCGACCTGACCTGACCTAACTCTCACAGAGCGGGCAGTCTTTCTGCCAGGGCGCCTCACTTCAAGCAATTTAGCTCTGTTTCCAACTATTTATACCCAGCCTCGACTTCAGGAAGGTCTTGGCGCTTTTAACTTTATCTCTTATGTGAAACCATGGCTGAACCAATTGGGGTAGCTTGGCCAACTTGGCATCAACATACTCGAACCAGGGTCGATGGAAGGAAGCTGAGGAGCTTGAAGTACGAGTCGTGGACGGCTCGCAAATGGACATTTAGACTAGAACATCCTGAGACTCTAACAAGTATAGCCAATCTGTCATTTACCTTAAAATCCGCAGGACAGGATGAAACTGCTCTCAGAGGTATACGATGGCCTAATTTGCTACATTTCGTCATCAGCATTTAGGGTCTTTATATCCTGATACTCTTCTATCTTCATCCCTTTTAGATAAGTAGTAGGGTATATGTGAAGTCTTATCTACGAAGCTAGCCGAACAGCACTGTTTGAACTAAAACAGGATTGCAGTATATAATATTTAAATAGCTAGCTATAGAAGAAGAGGTGATTACTGAAGATGCTGCGGTGTCTCGATTCACCTGTTGCCTCAAGACCAAGACCTAGTCGGCGATTTAACTAACGACATCACCAGTTCGCAAAGTTCAGCTTAATGGCTTCCGATAGTATCAAGTTCAAATAGTAATTGGATGAGATATTCATTTGTTCTATATACAGATCCGAATTAAATAAGTTGGTTCAGTAGTCCCAGGTATACACACAAGCACCAGTGGTATCATGTACAGCTCTATATCCCCTCGATCCAAGAGAAGGGGAATGCAAAAGGGGTCAAATGATCAAGTAATCCCCACGCCACCATGATCGGCAGCAATGGATGCAATGAAGGTGACTCGAAATAAACAAAATCGCTGAAGATCGCCAGAAGTAAAAAAGAATCAAAGGGTAGGTCGACAGATCGGGTGTTATTAAATATTCGTAGGGTCGCGTATTCACGTGTCGAGAGAGAAGAATTGAGGTCAGGTAAAGTCGAAGAGAAATAAAGTAGATAAAAGGTAGAAGTAGCCTTTCAGGGAGACAGTTGCGCGGGTTTCAACCCAGCATCACGGCAGTTAGGGCCGTGCAAGTCAAACCAATAGCCATCCCGATCCACGGCGCCTGACCAAGACTACCTTCGCTCCGCACCCTGAGCAGGTTGTGTGTATTTTGTATATTGGGGAGGGGCTCTTCGACACTTGGAATAGAAGAAAGGTCTCCTCCCCTCAGAGCTATTTCTGGTATTGATGCTGCGGGAGCCGGGATGGAGACTTCTGGGCTGAGATCGCGGGTGCGCAAATGCGGCTCGGCGAGTGCGGCCGGCGCGAGAGCAACGAGGAGGACAATCGGCTTCATGACAGTTGGTATGGACCGATATTCGAAATGTTCGATTGAATTTTGACCGAAAGTCTTAGAGGGGCTCAGGCGTGAGTCCAGACAAGCAACGCCAAGGAAGCGGGTCGCGGGTTTCAGGGATCAAGTTGGCGAGGCAACAACTTCCGTGATATATAGGTAGGTGTATATAACAAGCGCGGCACTGAACTTTGGTAGAGTGAATGGGCGCGTATGCAAGGTGTTTATATGGGACGATCCAGCCTCGAGGTTTTTCTTTTTGCGTGGTTGGGAGGGCGCCTGGAGGGAATAGGGGGCCGGGGCCGGGGCCGAACAGGATATGGTTCGCGTAGGTGCCTTGAGAACAACTGGTAAGAGCTTGAATAGCTTTCCCAAGCTAGAAATTCCCTTCCACCACTAAGGTATCTCAAGGCTCGAGGAGAAGGGGGAATTTAAAAAGGGAAGAAATGAAAAACAGAAATGGCCCGGCCTTTGATTGGCAAACGCGGGAAGGGAAGTCAGGACTGGAAGTGGAGTCCGTCGCCCGTCACTCCCCGCTTATTGGCTGGGCGCTTTACTATCTTTATCGCGCAGGGTCTGAATCGCCACTCCTTCGAGATCTAGGAGCAAAAACCCCCCAATAAACAACTTGCTGTTTGATTTTTATTATGGGTATATTACATTCTACTTTCCCCTCCATTTTCTGACACCAATCTCAATCTGTTTCAATATAAGCGAAGTTTAAACATTATCGCACCTCCAAATTGTAATCCTGGGTTGAAGCTCGGAGGAGACCCACCCACAGCTCTAGCATCAGACTACCGCCTAGTAGTACAGCCATGGTTGTGATTGGGGCGCCGGGGCTCATTGCATAATACTATAGCCGCCTCCAGGATTTAGACCAAGGCTCGAGCTTTGTGAGCCTTGGTCATCTTAATGCAGGACACTCAAGGTAGTTAGTAGACCAGTCACCAGTGACCTAATCACCCCGTCAGCGAACCAACATGCCTAACGCAGGGAACCCCGCCCCCCAGACTGTCCAGGTGGTTTGGTTGTCTTACACATATCCCGCGCGACTAAAAATATAGATAGCAATATGCAAGCCAAGAAATGGTTGGCCCGCCTACTTTAGTGCTTGCACGAAAACACACTATGATGATGCCATTACCATGAAACTTGACCAGAGAGAAGTCAGGTAGATATGACTTATAACCCTAGTGCTTCATAGCTACCGTTTTGACGCGGGTCAAATTTACCCTCCATGATAACCCCTCTACATACTTCGGAATATTACTACCGAGCGCCATGCAATCGTGCCCGGTGACTATGATCGCAATTCAACCTCGGGAACTGCCTTGAGCCTTGGCGGGGCTCCTCCAGGCCATGAAGGGTATCCAGATGGACAGCCCTGCCGTACGCGATAGAAAGGCTCACTCAGTGGGTGATCTTTCGTAGATCCTTCCCGGGGGGGGGGAGGGCAGCGCCACATACTTCATGCTGTCCGTGTTCTTTTATGTCGCTGCCTTGAGCCATGGGCCTGCAAAAGCGGGAGCCAAGATCTGCTGGATGTATGAGAAGCGCTGCTGACCTTGGAACAGAAGAGGGGTCCGACGCGGGTTGCGTAAGACGACTCATATTGAAACAGTTTCTCTTGCTCGGTCGAACCCTGTTTCCGTGCATCTCATCGTAGATCAACTGCTGCCCTGTGCATGTGCGTGACGCACTGCGGTCAGTTTAAAATTTCTATGTGTAGTGTACGAAAATATCGTCGCTGAGGGTGGGGTGTTGCCCGGGTGGGTGGCCTGGCGCCCTTCAGACAAAGACTGCTTTCTCGTAAGAAGCTTGAGTATAATGAGAACTTGGCAGATGATAAGAACAGTGGCTATAGCTATTATCAACTCTCGTATATAGGTAGGACAAGGACTCCGATGCCATTCACCTTATTGTCTGACAACTATATTGATATATCTTGGGGGTTTTTTCCGACTTCGCCATCCCTCCCGCCTTATCCCGTTTTCTGCTCCACATAAATTGCCTGGAGCGACTGCTGATTCGACAAAACTGGCTTGCGACCAAAAAAAAGTCAAAAAAGAACTGCCCTCGCCCAGAATCGAACTGGGGTCTTCGGATGTCACTCCTGTTGCCAGGTGCGTCATCATCTTCGTATGAGACCGACGTACTAACCGTTATACTACGAAGGCATTCGATAGGTTCCGGAGCCGGAATAGTGACTTAGGTCCCCCATCAACTCTGTGTACATCCAGTCTAGGCGAATGTCGAGACTTACTCTGATTGCCTCTTCCCACATCAGGCTCGGTTTTCACCTTTGAAAATTCAGCAGTGCATTTCGCTTCTAAAATTCATTGTAGTCTTGTCCTGTTACTATCGACCTTTCCAACCTTGGAAGGTCGTTTGTCGGCGAATTGTTCAATCCGTTCCCTCCGTGTCAACGAAATATATTTCTGCAAATCGTCATATTCGTCACCTCCAGGCCTGTAAATTAGTAACTCCATGGTTTCCAAGGTTGATGCTAGCCCATTTTGAACCCAGGTCCTGATTTTTACCCTTATATACAAGTATCCAGATCTAATATCGTACTCCGCACTCGTGCTGATCGTGCACATGAACCTCCCGGGTCGAGGTCAAACCTTGGAAATAGACAACCATTTTCTTACTGATACCTGCTCAAGTGGGGCGACAGTGCAATTAACAGAACCCAATTAGTCTAAGTGTTCATCTATACCTAGGTATTCCAAGGTTACCCCCCATTTGCTAGCTTAGCGTGAAATATACATGTTAAAACATCAAGAAAGAGCTTAGGTGGTCGGGTGATCTAGGACATCGATGCCATCTACACTACATGTGCATGATAGCACTAACAGTGGACTGGAACACGGACCATGGCCCATTTCCAAATACACTCAAGGAAAAAGTATTGCTGAAGCTGTCTTATTCACAAGTCTATTCTTTCCAAGTTTGCCTCTTATCATCGAAGTTCATGATTGACACTTTTTTCTTCTTTAAATTGCCGCTCCATCCCACGCTTCAAATCCAAAAGCTTATTTACCAGGAAGCTCACCAACACGAGTATCATAGAGCTCCCTAGCTCTAGTCCAAACACCCTCTGTCTCCCGCTTGTTGAGAGTTAACAAGCTAGGAAGCAGAGCGGTCGCGAATTCCTCGCTAGACTCGCGAGCAATCAGCGTAGGAAGATGATCGATAGCAATAACGCGGACCTCAGGCCCAGGAATCTCCTTGGAGATAGGCACAGTCGGGCTACCGAACGAGCTGTAAGTCGAGTAAACAGGGATGGGGTTATTCTCGCTGTTGGGATCACAGCTCACGTCGCAGATAACGCGCAGCCGTCTACCCTCCTTGGACAATTCATCGAAAGTAGTGAAAGGAGGCAACTTCTGTGTGAGATAAACACAGTTGACGAAGATATCCGAATAAGCGACTTCATCGAAAGGTCCGCCCTTCGCAGTCTCCTCCATATCCCACTCCAGAACAGAGTCGATGCCCACATCTCTGCTGAGCTTCACGGCTCCGCTGCCGCAGCGCCCGCGGGCGCCGATGACGATAATCCGGGGCTTCTCGCCATTGTTGGCGACCACGGCACCCTCAAGAGCCTTTTGAACGTAGGCGATCAGGGCGGGAGCCGAATCGAAGACGGGGACAGCGCCCTGCGGTGTGCCGGGGTTGAGCACCTGGTGGGCCCAGGAGAGAAGGGCGATGGCTGTGCCAGCGTAGCCAGCCCAGTAGCCGAAGGCAGCGACTCGGCGCTTGTTCTCGTCGGTGAGGAATTCCAGATCGTAGAGGCGGCCGCCGCCGTTGGCGTAGCGGGAGAGGGCGTTGGCCCAGCCGTCTTGTTGCTTGAAGCAGTGCTGGAAGTGGATGTATTCGTGGGGGAGGGCGGCTGGGGAGGGAAAAAAAAAAAAATGAATGTTAATAGGAGTTCGTTTTCGTAAGAATTAATTCACGTACGGCCTTGTTCATCCAATTCCTTCAGACCCAGGATGATGGTAGTTTTGGGGTCGGCATTGACCCATGACCCGGTCTCGATCAAATCAGCACCAGCAGCTGAGTACTCCTCGTCATCGTAGATGCGGTCTACTGATCGCTCGACAAGGACTTTGTAGCCGGCCTCGATGAGGGCCTTGGCAGTTGTGGGGGACACTGCTCTGATTAGCTTGCGTTCGATTTGAGGTATGAAAATCGATGCGTACGTGGGGAGCGGCGCTCCAATGGCTTGGTCTCAGCCCGGAGGTGGATGATTGGGAACGACATGATATAAAATGAGCTTTAAACCTAGCAAAATGAGCTTGCAAATGAATATAAATCCCAAGAGCGTCCTTAACTTTTTTTTCAAGTATGAGTCAAGGCATGACTCTCGACACCCCACGAATATTATTGTGGGGCGGATCATCGTAAATGCGGCGGCGGTCCCATATGATCCGATATCGCAATCAACGCGATAAACTTGACTTGGGTCTATGGGATGAAATAGGTTTCTACAGATACATGTACTGGGGTCGATACGGAATTGATACAATCAAGGAAACTGGTTATAATACAGCGGACAGAGTCCATGCAATGATAGATCCTATTCGTATGGTCCAGATTCGCACCATAGACTGGAGATCATAATTCTATATGTATCAGATGAAAACCAAGCAACCATTCCTTCCAGAAAACCTCATATGCAGGGAAGCAAAATTTCTATTCTTTGTTGATTTCATCAATGCGGTTCAAAGCAGACTGCGCTTCACGAATGAGAGCCTTTCGTGCATTGCGCACATCAACGTTGCCATCGGGTTCGATACCGTCAGCCTTGAGCATGATTTGGGCCAGGATAGTCTCGCTGAGTTTTCGGTATTCGAATTCCCGCTTTTTCTGCTCAGTCGGAGGATTGGCAATGTAATCATCGCACATCGGGACAAGCACTTGCTGAAGGTAGCCATGCAGGGCAGACACTTGTCCCATGGCATCAGGGATTTGTTTGAGGTTTGGTGGCAGAGGTGGAGTGGACGATGAGGTTGGGGTCGATGCAGGTCGAGGTGGGAAGGGAGGAGCTTCTTGGGCCGCGAGCTTGTTCTTGTTCTTGTTCTTCTTGCCTCGGTTCCTGTTTCTTTTTTTCGTAGGTGCACTATCGGCCTCCTCCCCGGGACCTTCCAAATGAGACGACGAAGATCCTGGACGGGCAGCCGCAGCTTCGCCTCCATCAGAGATGTCGCTGGGGGTGGTGGCGCCCACTTCGGAGACCACGCAAAGAACTTCTGAGTGCTGTTTTAGCCCCTCGGCTTTGCATGTCCGACTATCGTCTTTCAATAGGTTTCCCTTGTACAGTAATCGGACACGATCAGGGTTACTGGCGCCAGTTTGTATGGCAGCCTCCTGCCGCAAAGCGCCCACGGTAAGTAGGCCATCGTCGATGGCATATGCCCGGAAGCGCAGCGGGTAGATGGTGCCACGGTGTCGGAGACAAATCACGTCCGGCTCGTTCTCGTCGATAGCGCCATCGTGGCGCGGCTCGTAGCGCTGGGTTTCGTAGCGAGGGGCGTTGTGAGGTGGCTCGACAATGTCGTTAGGTGTGATGTAGCTGAAATCTTCGTCGTTGACCTTGGGGGCAGCGGAGTAGTCTCGACGCCAAAAGCCAGAGAGGGGGTTAGCCCAGCTCATCACGGCAACTGTAATAACACAGAGAAGAAGAGCAGCGCCGACAGCGGTGCTTTGTTCGTCAGCGTCAAAAGGAAGCGCCTGCGCTGCCGACCGGAGAGATGAGGCGGAATAAGTTAAAAAAGGGTCCAATCGTGGGCGGAGAGAGTGTAAGAACACGGGGAGGTTGTCTGTGACTTGGTCCAGGTACAGTGCGGCCTTCTCGCCCAAGGTGGACTGAGCGAGGGGCGATGGCAGAAGAGTCATGGGTCTCTGGAGGGGCAGACAGGACCAGATGGTGTTGAGATCATGCGGCCTGGCAAAGCCTCACAGAGGCTGATAAGGCGGAGAGCAGTTTTGCCGTGGTTCCATCGCTGAGGCTTAGTAGGGGCCCTACAGGTTTATAACATCATCGGATAATGGAGAGTGATAATCTTTGGGAGGAATTCTAAAGCTGATTCTCGAATGATCCTAGGCAAAAGTCTATGTTTGGGGCTGGTGCCTTATGCCTCTCGTTGCCTAAGTAAATGATGCCGAATTGGGCCAAGTGCGGTACTCAATCTATGAAATCATACAGCACATTCGACAAAGGGCCAGAATAATCGATGGCGATAAAACAAACAATGTATGACGGGGTTTAGATAATGATAATCTAGAATGAGACTGATATTCTTCGACCATTTGCGATCAATATGTATGAGCTGATTGTACAGGAAAAAACTACTGGCGCAAGTACATAGGCATATATTAGATTGCAAATAACCATCTGCTTGATAATAGGACTAGCTATCTGTGCAGTTCTCAGTAGCTTTGTTCATTTGGATTCCAGAGCTAATCTGGCTGTATCATCATGATTACGACGTACCGAGTACCCAACTCTTTCAGATTACGAACAAAAGCAGGATTCATGCAGCTTTGTATTGGATTATTCTAACTAGTGCAGATTAATAGGAATAATTACCCTGTTTGGACAGTAAACCCGCCTTGCGAGGGATTACCATACTATAGGAAGTAGATCCTCCCGCAAAGGCAAACTTGACTACAACGTATATAAGAAATAGATTTCCAAGTAAGTCTTGGATGAACAAAGGTAGGTACATTGGTCTGAGCTTATGAGAACGAGAAATTGGCCACTGAGCAAAACTGACATGCGTCGAAATTGATCATAAGTTGCGTTGGAATGTTGAAAGGAAGCAGAAAGGACTGAACTGTCGCATGGGCACATGTTGAAAGGAATCGAAGATCGTCTCTGAATGACGTCGCTTTGGGCAGATTCAGAAGGATTCTTGCGGATATTCGTTGTTGCTTTCGGGCCTAAATGGTACTCGTTCTCGTTCGCATTCGTCGATGAGCATCATATCGCATCGCATCGCATCGGTTCCGTTCAGACTCGAGGGTTCTTCTCTAAGATAAGCAGCACCGCCTTGTCGCCATGTCCTTTGACATAATCTATGAGTTCATCTGCAATCAACGTCACCAAGCCTTCTCTAACCAGCTTCTCAGTTTCGGCCTTGAATCCGCCCTCGATCCAGATCTCTTTCAGGATCGTGGCAACGACAATACCCTTGGTCTTGGTCACACGAACAAGTTCTCGCAACGCAGGGTCCGGTCCAACGTGTCCTAGCGTGAAAGTGCCAACACAAGAAACAATATCATAAGTGTCATCACGCTTGTTAATGGGCTTATTCATATCAGCCTGAGTAAGATCTCGATAGAGACCCGTCTCCCGTGCCACCTCGAGCATCGCGGGAGACAGGTCCAAGCCATCGATGATGACAGGGGCAATATCCCGGCCCTCGATAGGCTTCGCTCCAGCAAGAACTAGAGCGCGACCCACGAGACCGGTGCCACATCCTGCATCTAGGAGCTTGCTGTTGGCAGGGCTGTTTGCTAGCTTGAACTTGATAGCAGCCTGCGCAACGAGCATTGGAGCAACGTAGTTCTGGGCCGAGTCGCCGACCTCTTCATCATACGTCTTTGCCCATTTGTCGTAGATTGCCATGCAGTCCTTGGATGTTGCACTGTCACGGGCTTGGCCCAAGTATAGTTCGGGGGCAGGGGCAGCGATAGACATGATGATTTGAGAGGATTGGTCGAAGCGGGATTGGGAATTTCTGTCAAGAATTGTTATAAATCAAAGAGCTTCGTTAGAATTTCAGATGCGTTGATAGATCTGTCTTCTTCAATTTCGCGCGTAAGCCGGCGTGTTCTTATACCCCGGGCCCCATTGGGATGTCTAAGAATAACTATTATCATTTCTCATCGCTTTCTCGGATAAATGGCGTGATGCGGGGTTTGAGCCAAACAACACCCCGTAAAGTGGACGATGCGACATTCAATGATGCGAGTGGGTGCGAAACGGTTGGCAATCCCAGATGTGTCTCCCCTTGGCTGAGGCCTGGGCCATGGGCCTGAGCGTGGCCGTACAGGGTTTGGTATGGGGAGCGGCCCAGCGGCATATTCCCCCTCTCCCGCTTTCTGGAGCGACATGATCTCATGCTGGAGATTGATAGGCTCTTCTGCAAAGCATCTCATAATGCCTTCACATAATACCCCTCAATCGTGATCCAATTGAGCGGCACGAAAACCGGATTTGGCAATTCTAACTTGCTAGCATGATCTGCAAGACCTTGGCCCTGGCGTTTCTCCATTACGAGGCGTAGAAGGTTTCGCGAAGAGGTTCTTTTGGTGCTTTGCACATGCCACTGAAACGTGGTTTGATTTGTTTTGATCTTTCCTTGCACAGTAGACCCGCTGGAGCAATGTGCTCCGCATTGTAAAATCTCGCAGATGTGTACCAAGCTGACCGGAAGCTCTAGTACCCGAGAGCTGTACCCTCAATTAAGATTGGATTTGTACGTAAACCCTTGAGATTAAGATTAACTACTGCCTACTTGTATTTATGCACGTGGGCCTCAAGTTCGAGAAAGAATGTTCGATAGCTTGGAGGTCAGGTTATTTCTAAGGGGTGCCTTTGGTGGCAAATATCGACTGTGCTAAGTGTAAGTGGCCCATGAGAGACATTTGAAGAGGGGCTCGGTAAGAGCTTTAGGCAACCAAATGTCAACCACAGAGCTCCATAATGGGCCTGAAGCATGGGTAATATTGAGAGTTTTCCCACTTGACATGTTGAGTATGGTTGTGGGAGACTTCCAAGATTGGGAGCTGTGGATGCAAATGCGTCATTGGTAAACTCTCCTCTGAACTGCGTCAAAACTTCGCTGTTTGAACAAAACCCCACCGGGATGACCCGGCTTCGAGAGGTGGTGGGACTCATTTACTTCTCCATGTATGTCATTCTTCCAAATCTTAGATCGTTAGTGTTTTGATATGCTAGATCAGCCCCATTTCTATTTTGATGGTAGGTGGGGAAGTTTACCCACATCGATTAACTCCAGGTTGCCCCACAAGATTGCAATTTTGGTGGAGACCTGCAAGACATCTGGGTGTAGCTGAACCTCGTCGATAATGTGGTGTCTTATTTTATTGATCCTGGAAAAGACATTGAATTACTATCTTCTCATATTTAATCATAAGATCAGCATGCGGCAATGCGGGTCCTGCTCTCTCATGAGCTGAATCCATGTAATACTCCTATCTTGCTGCGCCGACCAAAATCGCTGAAGGAACGATAAGACTTTGCGCCGGTCTAAAACGCCACTAAGCGCCATTACAGCCTCAAACTCGCGTACTATAACATCTTGCTTCTCCACATTGCCTCGACATTCCGTTCCCGCGATGAAGAGAGGCCATACCAAATCACAAGCGAATGCCTCTTTGTCAAGGAGGAGCTCCACGTGTTCGAGTATTGAGTCTCTTAGAAAATGAAGCTTGGTCTTTATAGACTCATCATTGTGCAAAACATGGTATATGTATATCATGCTGGCATGGTGAAAAATGCAGACAAGATGTAAGAAGCTGGTTCTTCCACTCTCAGTCTGGAACTGAAGTAGTTGACTGAGATGGACCATGGTATGCTTAGCTTCATCAAGCTCCTGGATCATAGTGTCGAGCAAAGAAGGTTCTGTATCGAATTTATGGTTATGCTGCAACCGCTCGGCCCGTGTCACTCGATTGATAATGTTCACAAATTTGCTGAACATAGCCGTGCTGTCAGGATAATGTACAGCCTTCTCAGGGGCCCACCCACTATCGAATGTTGTTAGGCCTGCGAAAACATTTGCATAGTATTGCTCATAGGAAAGAAATGAATCTGTTTCATTGCAAAGGGTAGTGTTCGGGAAAGCTTGCTCTTTCCATTGGAGAATGAGTTGAGCGGCCTGGAGATGGATTCGCCATTTTGCAGACTCCGCGCCCAGTAGTTCCAAGTTATAGAGTACGAGTGTCGAGGCCAAAGCATATTGTGTCTCATTGGGTCCGAGTTTCAGAGAAGGATCTTCCTGTCTCATTCGCCCAATTTGCTCCGCCAAAGAGACCAAAGCATCGTTTCGAAGAACGGCAGAGTATCTTTGTAGCCTCATGCGGCGAGGGTGCCCTTCTTCAAATTTGGATGCTAGATCTTCAGACGAAAGGGCTAGCACAGCGTGCAATACGGTCTGGGATGCCCAGGCAAGAGGCATGATAACTTGACGCCACGGATTGGTTGGGACGTCGACCCAGACAAGTTTCTTCGAT
The DNA here is from genome assembly GCA_002153405.1 of Mycosphaerella populi pn0402. Lineage (NCBI taxonomy): Eukaryota > Fungi > Ascomycota > Dothideomycetes > Mycosphaerellales > Mycosphaerellaceae > Mycosphaerella > Mycosphaerella populi. The sequence continues at coordinate 89,609 of KZ119493.1, forward strand.
ATGTCATGTTGGAAATGATGCATTAATTCCGCGGTTATTTGATTGATATGGACGCTTAGTTCCGGTAGAATAGTAGGCGACCAAGGTGACAAGCGTTGATCGGGCGTGCGGGGGCTGACAATCGGCTGTGGCGTTTCTAGCGTTCCTTGAATCTCCTGGTAGATAATAGGTTCTTCAGTGACAACATTTGCCGCGGGAACCTTCTTGCCCGCTTGTCGTCCTCTGCTGGCGATTCCCTGCCCCCACCTTAGGACGCGCCCGTATCCGGGGCATGTGTAGCTCCGTGAAAGACATTTCCTGCACTCTGGTAATGTTCGATCACACTTAATGCGCCTAGTTCTGCATTTTTGGCAGTCTTTCCTAATTAGCACTCTGATTGTCGGCCATTCAGCAATTGATTACCTTTGTCTGCGCTTATGCTGCTGTCACTTGAAGGCGAGGACATCTGCTTTGCGTAAAACCGCACCTCCCACCTTTCATTAAATAATTCTAATGGAAGAAAATGCAGTACCTTTGAACGATGCTTATTTCAGTCTGTGTCTATTCAATGACTAAGGCAGCGATCATGTAAGATGCAGAAGATGTAGAGTGGCTGTTCATTTTCTGCTAGGATCTCCAGACTGATGAGATCAGATGAGCGGGGCAAAACTTGGAGTCAGAAAAGACAATGTATGCCACAAGGAAGGACCATAGCTGTGGCATATAGTGAACAAAAAGAAAATAAGTTGCGTCGCCTCAAACCGTGTAAGCTGAGACCATCACGTGTAGACCCACCTTGAACTCTAATTATGCAGTTGAACTTCCATTCTGGGACTAGCGTATGGACTCGTAGACTTGTACATTATGAATCGTACTCGCTATTAGCGACGTACAAATAATTAAAAATCCCAGGGGCTATATCTGATGGAATTTTTACTCATTCTTGCCGCTAATCAAAAACCTTTCCAGGAAGATCTCTGGAATTGAGGTTGGACAGGAACCATGGACATGCAAATCATTTCAGCCAAGTCACATCACATATACTTCGATTCTGAAAGTCCCAGCATATCTCAATCAATTCCTGGATCAGTGATATTCAAACATTCAGATCATGATAAAACAGTTTGTCCACAAATCCATGTTCGGCTCATTCGGACCGTGCAGTCAAGTCTGAACTCTACTTCTGGCCACCAGAACCAAGGACTATTGGGGAGAGTTCGCAGCCAGACCACGACAAAGAAAAATCCAGAAGAGAGCATGGTATCAAAATCAGTTATTGAAGTTGTCAAATTGTCGATACCATCACAAATACAAAGCCAGCCGAATCCTGCTGGACCTCAAAAGTTCCGAATTCCATTCGCAATCCCCGTACCGGACAACCTACCTGGCTCCGAAACGACCAGAGTAGGGCAAATTTCCTATGCTATAGCTGCATCTCTTGTGGTTCAAGAGAAAAAAATTGCCGAAGTTACACAGGATATTCACGTTTCTCGACATATCATTCCAGACCAACACAACATCCAGAATGCTCAATTATACCCGCTTTCCAAAATAATAAGAAAAGTCACTCTCACTCAGATTCTGGAGGCAAATTCAAAGCCAGAATTCAGATTCCGGATGAAACTTGAATTTAGAGAGCCCATTTCCCCAGGGTCACGTCCAAATGAGTTCACATGCCCTACGCTGCGGGAGGTGCGGTGGCACGTGGAAGAAATAGCCAACTTTTTTGTCAAAAATGACGACCAGAGCGACGATCCAAAAGGCCTTGGCTATCATACTGAGTGTACGAGCGTACGACAAATGTGCCATGGTACAAAGAAGGGATACTGGGGGGTTTCTGAAAATCCAATTGTGGAAAATGAGAACTGTCAACCACAGGGTAACACATCTGTAGATATCCCCTTCGCATTCGCAATCCCGAAGAACGCTAGGCAGGCCCAGTCGATACACTTGTCAGACTATATATCCAGACTCAAAGGCTCTAGTTTGGATTTTCTATCTCAAAGGCATCACGACAGCTGGCTTTCTACAGACGAAAGGCTCGTGATAACAAATGAGCACGTTTTGAGACTCGAATTGATCTCGGGAGTCGACACATTCGAGTATGGTACAAATAATCTGGTTGAACGGGCTCCTTTAAGAGTCTGTATAAGACCAACACTCCCTCTGGTTATTCCAGGAGAAACTGGCAAGGAAATCAGGTCGTTAAATCAGGACAATGTGCCTCCGAGATATGAGAATGTGTCTACAGCACCTCCGACCTACGACACATTCGCATCACTGTGAAAGGGGAAATAGAAAGTGCAAATATCAATTGATTGCTATCATGATGATGAAATAATATATATTGCATTTGAATCTCAATATAGGCTTGTGCTGATCCATGAGTAATACGATGCAAAAAGAAGTAGGCTGTAGAGTAGATAGCGGTCGGTCAACAGTGGAGCAATTCTAACTTAGTCGCGTAAATGGCTCATCAACCATGGTAGAGAAATAGTTTTGGCAAACATATAGCTAGGTAAATTTGAAGTGTACCTGACGATGATTCAGGAACAGGAGATGAGAAAATTTGCCCAATCATTTCGCTGTTGGCAGATCGGAAAATGACATCGGGACCCGGGCTACGTCAGTCCGTCATCATCGTCAACTCGACAATAATTATGGGTCCATCAACTTGTTCCTTGTAAAGAACGGAGATGGTACCTGATATGATATCACCCATGGATCAGATCGTTAGCAACTTAGTCAATATAAGGTACTGCGATACCCATCCCTGCCCTATGGATTTAGTTTAATTTTACCCCTGTCCGATCTAAATTCTACGCACTTTACACTGTCCACTACAATGAGCTCCTTTCTACAACTCTCAGCGCGACTGCGCACTCCTTCTATCTCCCTCGGTCGCAGTGTGATCAGCACATCCAGACAACGCACATATGCCCAAGACAAATCTCCGAAGTACGCGCAAGCAGATGCGCATGATCCACAGGAAAAGTGCGACCGCGATGATACACCCAACCACCCAATTCCATCGACCAAAGCCCACCCTACGTTAAGAGACGGCAGGCAATCAAACCTCTCTGACATGGCCGGGAGGAAGCACGAGGATTTACCAGAAGATGTGCAGAAACATAATGAAGAAATGGAGCACCGATACGACCGACCATACAACCACATCGCCGACGAGGGAAAGATCGAGAATGCATTTGACCGCAAATAAAGATCATGACGACTCGAAGAGCATGTATAACCGACCATCGATGAATGAGTACATGCTTTGCACCTTGAAGAGGAATCCGTTTGTTTTCATGTATGGGAAAGCCTGCGAACTTAGCGCTTCCATTTGTCAGTACTTCGATGTGTTCGGCATAGAGACAGCTACCCTATATAGATCATCGAATGAGCCCTATGGCTCGTGTGCCATGTTATAACCATCAATTTTCCCTTGGAAACCCGTGCATAATAAGATTATGCAATCCGTTCTCGTATTTCTCCTTCGAGTCTCCCGCCAGTCACGTGCTCGCAAGGTCTGAAACACGATCGATCTCGAACTATTATTACAAATTCCGTCCGAGCGTTCCTGACTTTTGGACGATCCTTCGAACGTTGATAGGCCGAAGATCCCATCTCTGTCACAAAACAACCACTGCTCCCTAGCCACTGTATCCATGGACATATTGTACAGCCCGGTCAGCCGGGACGCGTTCGCTTGGCTTCTCGTGGGGCTGACTGGTTCCCCTTTTCCCGAGATCAATCAATGCCCGCGCGTTCGAGGACGTGGTTCATAACACCTATATTTCGGCTTTAACTAATATTTGATTATACCAAAATCCCACGCTTCCTTCTGACAATTTGACCTTCATAACGCGCACGACTTTTCTTGGGATTCTACTCACGCGATCCGACGTCCAGTCTTGGCGTATAAGTGTTGCCAGTTCCCCCCGCAACATATAAGGTTGAAGACATTGAGAGCCTGGGTTTTGAACGAACCATTCGGGGATTTCGCGCCAAGATTTTAGTACTGACAAGCTCCAACCTGAAACATGCTTTCCATTGGCGAACTTGATCACGCTGCTCGGTTATGGAACTTGTGCACGCGCTTTGTGGAGCCTGTACCTGACGCGGCTTGAGAAAGTGGGCTCGGGTCCTTAGCCCCGGGACGAGTAGCCCTATCTGGTGTAAATACCAAGGTGATAGATTAAACCAAGCCACACTAGTGCTGAAGGGGTGTAACCGACCCCTAAAAGACTCTGGATGGAGGAAAAGTCTAAGAATGGCTGCCTTCGCCGTTAAGAATACAATAGTTTTGTGTCCCCCGGATCAGCGACAGCGTAATTGTCCCGGCACGAACAATTTGCACAATGAGGTTCTCCACGATGCTCAGTAGCTCGCTTCTCGCGACTGCCGCTCTGGCAAATGCCCGGGCTGGACACCACAGCCACATCCACAAGAGCCACTCGAAGAGCAAGGCAGTCGCCGCTAATGAGAACGGCGACCTCATCAACAGCACTATCAACGGCATCACCTCAGGCACCTGGGCAGGAGCGGTCCTCGTTACCGAGGGTGGTGTCAGCTCGGTTTCTGGGGAGTTCATTGTACCCAACCCCAAGGCTCCCGCCCACGCCGACCCGAATACGGAATACTGCGCGTCTGTCTGGGTGGGCATCGACGGCGACAGCAGCAGCTGCGGACAGGCTATTCTCCAGACCGGTATCGACGTCTGCATCAAAAACGGCAAGCCTTCTTATGCGGCTTGGTATGAGTGGTGGCCTGCTCTTGATTCGTACTTCGACAACTTCCACATCGAGGCCGGGCACAAAATCCATGCTTCTGTGCACGCTATCAGCAAGAGCATTGGCTTTGCTACGCTAGTCAATCTGTCCACTGGACAGGTTGCTACTTTCCCTTGGGCAGGCAATGTGGAGGCCGACCTCTGCCAGCTGGATGCCGAATGGATTGTAGAGGACTACTCTTCTGCGGATGGAGACGAGGTTCCCTTTGTCGACTTTGGGGAGATTAAATGGACTAGTGCCCAGGCCACTGTTGGGGGAGCTATTGTTGGGCCCGAAAAGGCTGAGCTGTGGGACATTAGCCAGAATGGCAAGACATTGGCCCATACCTCGATAAACAACAATGATGTTGTTATCAGCTACGCCGCTTGAAGGCGAGTCAGCAACTAGAACTATGGAGGAGGGATACATGTTCATAATGAATTGGAGAGGAGGGGGGGGGAACATTTGAGCTGATTTGCACATCCTGTATACCAAAAAATTATCACAAGACTTAATTAAATTAATAATAATACAAGAGTATTCGAAGGAAGACGAGACTCTGCCTAAATCATAAAGCTAAAACAGAAATTTGTATATAGAAATGTAATATTGAGTAGGCAACTGCTTTCTCTTCAAGCAATTTAAATAAGTCTATCAATCTGATTGGCCATGGTATCCAGACTCATGAATAAGCAGCCTTGCGAGAAACTGGCACACTGTATCATCGATGCCTGTGGGTCTGAGATTTTGGGTAACTCAACAGGGATGATAAGCATGAAAGATCACCGAGGTTATATGTATGGCTTTCAAAGAATCCTAAATATCAGCTTGAAGCTCACTCTGATTAATATGCTTAGCAGGTAAGAAGGAAATTAGTTAGCATCTCCTGTTTTCTGTCCTTTCTGTCTTCTCTATTGGAGTTTCGAAATATCCTTAATCTACTAAGCTTGAGACGTAAGTGACGTATTGATCTTTAAGAAAGCACGGGCAACTCCGGTCCATGGTAATGTCAAGCTTTCTCGTGTCATACCTATCGAATGAATTGTATCACCTCGGGGTTGTGTATCTACTTGGTGTGATGTACTAGTCCAGCTTCAAATCAGATCTCACTTCAGATCTCACTTCATAAAAGACAAGAAAACCTAGAGGTTCATAATGAATATCCAATGGTCAATATGCAGCGAGCTGGAATGTACCGATCAGGAAAGATTAACTTCCAGTCTCCTCGCGAAACTTCTTTCCTGTATAGAGCCTAGCCTTGGCAGAATAGTCATACGTGTTGTGAATGTTCAGCTTACTTGGATTGCTAGAAAGTCAAGTTTGAAATACTACTAATACTAGTGAAGTAAGAATGTTTCAGCCAGCCTCGCGAATCGGGATTTATCTTCCTTGCCGCCGCGAGGGATGTACAACATGAACGCGGACATGTGGTCAAATCTTTCCATGAGTAATAAAATAGAACTGAACAACTGCACATTTACCTCAGAGCTCATGCATCGCTACAATGCCGTTAAATGTCATTATTGTTGGTGCTGGCTTGGCCGGTCTAGGGTCTGCGATTGCACTTCACCAGGCTGGGCATAATGTTCAGGTAGTATATTCTGTCCTTTCAACATATGAATCAGCCTAGGTTATACCAATGCTAATTTGGAACAAAAGATATTTGAGAAATCCGGGTTTCAAAATGAAACAGGAGCCGCAATTCTAGTTGCTCCTAACGCTACTCGCATCCTGCGAGAATGGGGCTGTGACTTGAGTAAACTGCGTGCAGTTCACTGCACTCGACTACAAATTTGGAATTCAAAGGGCCAAAGATTGAAAACTGCAGTTGTGAGATTCGAAATCACCTACTGACCTTAAGGTTTGAATCTAATTGCGCTCCAGGTGACCAAACAGCTGCAAGATAAATTGGGCATTCCCGACAACTGGAATCTAGTGCACCGCGTAGATCTTCATAATACACTACGAGCTGCCACCGCACAGGATTTTGAAGGAAGAGACATCAAAATTCGGTTGTCGAGTCAAGTGGTGTCGGTAGTGAGTGTCATTACTCCCACAGCACCCTCGGTTGGTCATCTGTCTTATAAAGTTCTAGGACTCCGAGGCTGGTATTGTGACATTAGCAGATGGAACTGTCCACAAAGGGGATTTGATTATAGGGGCAGATGGGACTCATGTAAGAAAAGTTTATGGAAATCGTAGTGACTTTTGATGACATCCCATACTAGTCTCGGACAGTGCACGAAGTGGTTGGAGAGGAACGAGGCAAGCAGAGTACTGGCCAAAACTGCTTTCGTTTTCTAGTACCGGTGAAGAAAGCACAAGCGAATCCACTGACCGCGAAACTGTTATCTCACACCGGACTCGATGCAATAAATGCATTTAGTAGCATTGATCGTCGTCTAGTGATGTATCCCTGCCGTGATGGCACACTAATCAACGTCGGCGCAATACACCCTGCGGAATCAGAACAGGACGAGGAGTCATGGCTCAAGTCTGGCTCTCTCTCAGATTTACTCAACACATATAGTTCCTTCAGTCCTGAATTGGTAGAGCTTTGTCGACTTGCTGAAGACTTGAAGCTGTGGAGTCTTGCTTCGCGTTCTCCACCTCCCACTTTTACCAAAGGCAAATTGGCCTTGGTTGGTGATGCTGCCCACCCAACACTCCCTCGTAAGTCATTATTATCACTTGAAGAATGAAAAAAAAAGCTCTGATGTAAGAAAGACCAAGGGCAAGGCGGCGCACAAGCACTAGAGGATGCAGCAGCGTTGGGCGCCTTATTTACCAAAACAATGAGAGTTGACCAAGTCTCCGACCGGCTGAAGCTGTACAACAAGATTCGCTATAAGCATGCAGTGACAGTAATGATGATGTCGAGAGTACCAGAGGAGCAGCGAATGGAGATTCTGGATGAGCTTCGTCATTATGTGCCTGATGCTGAATATCCAAGTGACATGTTCAGCTTCACCTGGGGCGCTAACCCAACTCGAGCGGCCGAAAAGCTTTTGGAGTTGATCTAAAGCAATCTGTCGCCTGGGCTCTGGAACATTACAAGAATATTATCAATTTATCCACCGTTATTAGTTGAGAATACCCTTTAAATTGTCTTTTGACCTTGCATGGTATTCAGCCTTTATTCAATGAATGCTGGTTCAATGCGCGAAGAGGCGGCCATAATAAATGCCAATATCTTTGTAGAGGTACAACTATATCTGAGTAATGGTCATTCGAGTAATGCAATTTTTATATTATGACATTCAAATCAATAAAAAAACCCCTAAGCCCTCCCCCCCACCTCTTGTAAAAAACTGTCAATTTGATTAGCATGATCGATCACAAGGTGGATCTGAAAGGTCAATCCGTGAACAATATCCTCAGAAACTCAATGCCATAAAAAGCGAGGCCCATCTACTGGTAAGATATTAACTCTGAAATCCTCAAATATGGAATCAACGCATTTCAGCCATAGATTCCACGCCAACCCGGACACCCGCAATGCTGCCATTTACCGCCACAAATGTAACAGAATTGATTTCCACAGCTAACAGAAAGATCCTCAGAATTGATTGAATGTATAAATAGGTGTCAATATACTGACCGACAACTCATGTGATGGCAGCCACCCCAGCGTTCCACCATGGCTCCGCATTCAGTGCATCGCTGCCACTTATTCGACTTGGCTAAACTTATCACTTCCTGAAGTGCAGTATCCTTTGGACAATCGATTCCCTTTTGATGAGAAAGTAAGCGACAAATAACGTGAGTCTCCTTTTTACATCTTTTGCAAAAGCCGGTTTCGCTCTTGATGTTAGATGGCGGGATGAACTGTGCACACTTAGGATCTGCACAATAAAGCCGATCTTTTGTGTCCCATTCAATGCTTCGTGCCTTGTAATCTCGATACTCTTGTTGACTCAATACAATAGGACCACTAACACCAATGGGGATATTTCTGCCGCAGCAGCGAGGTGGATAGCGCTCCTCGTCCTTCATCGCTCCAATAAGTATTTCCTTGAAGCACTTATGACAGTAGTAGTGACCACATGAATGCGTCGCCAAGGTAGATTCATCAGGGTCTAAACAGGCAGCACATGTCCTTTTGGCCACTTCAACTTTCGCCAACTCCTTCGCTTGTTTCTCTGCAATGTGGGCGGATCTACGTGCTGGAGAGGCAAGTTGTTCGTCGGATAGTGGCTCGTGTTCTGTTTCATAACCGTTAGAACAGACGTCGGAAGGCTGCTCAGTTTCTTCCTCGGACTCTTCGACGGACGAGCCAATACTTGCGGAGGTACCGGAAGCGTCTTCGGACGATGGATTTAGTTCACTTGAACGCATAATTAGATCATAATCAACGTCAAAATCAGTAAGATCGTCATCAAAATCAATAATGGAATTGCCCTGAGTTCTTGGGGGGGCCCAGGCCTCTTCGATAAATCGCTTCATATGCGCCATAGCCACTCTGAAGTCATTCTGCACTCCTGTGTTTGTTCTTGTGCCCTGATTACTCTCCAGTTCGTTTATATCGTCAAGTAGAAGCTGCAGAGCCAACTGTCTGTCAGCCTCCATTTAGCATAGAAGGGGACTCTGATATTCAAAAGGTGCGTCAAAAGTATCGCGAGGGCCTGAAACGTGGCACATGTATGCGTGGACTAAAATACCAAAGATTTCGGTGGGTTCTGCATATTTGATTGCTCATTTTATAGATTCTGCAGACTCAAACCGGAAGTGCCCATGATTCTAAGGTTGTAGTACACCCACTATATGCTGTTTCTGCATTACAAAACACTTGTACTATACCACCAGCTTTGCTATAAATGTGATTTTAAATATTGCTGTACACGATGTTACTTTATCATCGTTTTTGTTTTTTTTTTTCACGGAACTATATTGTACCATGTGCAGCACTATCCTGGCCGGGTCCGCGAGGTTCGGGTCTTCTTGGTATTCCCCTCTCCAGATAAGAGGCAAATTCTGGGATGGAAGGCCTGCGCAGACTGAAGCATAGAGAAGAATGGATACTTCTAGCCCAGATGGCCAAATATCTGTAGTTATTATATCTATGTTGCTTGTTATTCAGCCAGTCGTGATGGCGGTCACAGCTCAGCTGACATGTGTCCAAAGTCGGGAAGCTGCGGAGGCATACCCAGCCTTAGGGCGGATGAACTGGGGCCAGGTCCTTCTGGCTGTGGACCTACGTCTACATTGAACGGACTTTGAGTATTATAGTACCGCTAGTACTTACCTGGCAGACTGGAAAGAACTCCCCATAAGGAATGTTGGAGGGCATCGGGATATCGATGTTCCGGGCACAAGGCCAAAACTTTGAATCCCCGCTTATCGCAATCTTAGATTGTCATCAGATAAACCCCAACCCATGGCCAAATCAAAAGCTGCTGCTAAGCGCAAGCGCAATGCGCAGGCCGAACCTCCGCAGAAAATAGCCAAGGCTACTACTTTAACACCGCCGCCTGACAGCACAAGTATTGAGCCTAAGCATCTCAATACTGTTGTAGCGGACGAGGATCTCGAAATCACTGTCGAGACCCTCAAGACCCTTACCCAGTTTCCTAGCTTGACCAAGTCAAAGGCATGCAAGGATCTGAGAGGCGCAGTCTATGACTTCCGCCAGGCCTGTACAACAGGCTTGAACACTGCTGGTATGATTCTCCGCCTGCGATCCACGAATACGAAGGAAGTATGGGAACTAACTCTATCATTGTAGAGGGTGGCAATTTAACAGCACGAATAAGCGGTGCATTGGCAGATAAGAAGTATATTGAAGCAAAGGTCCTCTTGGCCGAAATGAGAATTAGAGGGGAAATCCCCAAAATCGGAGCTCTATGTCGGTGGGTACGTGATCTAGACGTTGTCAGTGGTCTGTCGACGCAGCCCGGAGTCGTCAATCACGTACCACTTGAGCGCAGTCCCGAAGATTTGGAGCTCCTCAGCGTTCTGGATGCCATTGTTCGTGTTAGCACTCCCATCGACGTCAATCCAAAGGCTGTCGATTCCACATCTCCGATATCCTTCCAATCCATTTGGGACCTCCGCCCCTCCACCACGCCACTCCCTATATACGCCTCGGTCCTCGATAAAACTATACTTGAACACGCCCCGAAATCATCATCCGCCCTTCGAATTATCGAAGAAACCCCCGGGCCTCTCCGCAAGCCTCCGAACCACCACCCCGCCATCCTCTATACTACCACCCCCAACGCCGTTCCTCTAGACCCTGTCAGCCAATCCATAACGTACCACCCCCACCCTTCAGTCCCCGGCCTAGGCGTCGCCATGAACGTCTTGTCTACCGCCGAGTGCAAGGCCATCATCGCAGCAGGAGAATCAGTAAACTTCATCCCAGACGCCCCCCTCCGCGAAGACGGCGACATGAGCATCCTAGCCCATAACTTCTACTGGGTCATCGACACTGCCTTCCACGACATCCTCTGGTCCCGAATGGCTCCCTACGTCCCACCCTCCGTTAACGGACGTCCAGTGCGGGGAATCAACCGCCGTTTCCGCGTATACCGATACGTCCCAGGCGCCGAGTACCGTTGCCACATTGACGGGGCCTGGCCACCTTCCGGCATCCTTCCCGACGATACATACGTGTACGACTCATCACCGCCGGAGAAAAGGCAGAGTTCCATGTATACGTTCCTGCTGTATCTGAATGATGAGTTTGAGGGCGGCGAGACGACCTTCTTTATGCCTGCTGCACGGGAGGGAACGCTCAATGCGTACCCTGTTCGGCCGGTGATGGGGTCGGTGGCGATCTTCCCGCATGGCGAGGCTAATGGGGCTTTGTTGCATGAGGGGACGGGTGTGAGAAAGGGTGGGAAGTATATTATCCGGACTGATGTAGAGTATGATGTGAAGCCCTCGGTCGAGTGATTACCTAGGTAGGAAGGGTATTGATAGAATATTCAACCATGGCAGCTAAATGAATCTGACGATCATAGAATTAGATATTAAACTAACTGTAGATCTTGTAGTAGTTAGCATTCCATAAAACAACCTTGCAAAGTCCAACCTTGGAAGTACAAGAGCCATCGCCAAGCCTATCTAGGTATAGTGGGGCACTTCCGATTGGAAGACCTCTCGCTAATCTCACTGCGAATTACTTCTTCTCTCTCCTGATTTGCTTGATGGAAACCAAGTTCCCGATATTATGGACTCTCGATCGGGTATATCCTGATCGGAGCCCTTGGCCGTTTTAATGGTTCATTAGTTAAGCTACCGTGTCGGCCAGCCAAACCCAGACCATTCAACTAGTTCTCACTAGTGCTTCGACTTTACCCAATTGGCTTAGTTCCTTACTACGTAGATCCCAAACCCGCAGGTTTGGTCTCCCGTTTTCAAGTTTTGCGTGGACTTGGAATTTGGGAAGGCCCAGGCGTGGAGAGGTGCCAATGCGTACATCAACCCGATACTCCGTAGACAAGCTAGGTCCTTGGAGAACAGGGTATACTAGATAGGACAAGCGGAACTAGCAGAACAAGTAGAATAAATAGAACAAACAGCCTCACAGTCCTGAAATTGGGGGCGATGATCTCCGTTCGCCTTTTCACCCTCAGGGGCAAAAGCCAAGCACGGTCCAGCGGGCTAAGCGTGTCATGATCCCCGAGTCCAGTTGGATCCCACTGGAGCGAGTCAATTGGAGGAGCCTTTGGGGAGCCAATGCAGCCATTTGGCGTCCAGGATGCCCGCCCAAGGTTCTCACCCGGCCATCACTGTGCTGTGCCAGGGACTCACATTTGAGTCTTACGGTCCCTGCCGCTGTCAAGTCAATTGGACCTGTACATGTTTCAACGCCTGCATACCCCAGACTATGGAGCAGACAGGTCTAATATGCATGGAATATAGCTTGTTCACCCCGGAAACGTAGAAGTAGAAAGTCGAGAATCCCGGTCCAAAGTGACGGTGCTCGTAGTGTGATGGTGCTAATCCCAGTTGGGAGACCTCGTTGCTCCTTCTTCTCCCCCCCGTGCAGTCTTTTCTCTCCCCAAGATCGTGTGCCTCTCTTTCTCTCGAGGGTTCTTTGATCTGCCCCGTCTTTCTTTTGTTCCTTTGTTATCCTATTCTCCAAATCTGTGCAAGGTCCAGACGCAAATTCCGAGGCTCCCCACCCACAACATTTCAACCCCCCCCCCTCTTTTTACCCCCTCGTGCATCGTCTGATCTGTACGGCGCAACACATCTCCTGCAAACCGTTGATTCCATCAACCGAACCTCTCACATCCTCCATCTTCCCCTGGGAAGGATTGGGCACGCCCACGGAACCCACTCGCGCCGTCCCAGCCCTTATCCGTGGTTCGCGACGGGGAACACGCGTGCAAATCATACCGAGACACGCTGCACTGCGACGACCCTGAGACCTCTCCGGGCATCCCCACCCCCTGCAGTAGTGTATTGACAATTTACTGCTTTCGGGGTTCCCCACTGCGGCGTGCCGAAAAAACCCCCTTACCCTCCCAGACAGTCGGTGACCTCCAAAAGACTTCCGACCTCTATTAATCCCCTGTGCACAACGTCGGCCATTGACTGGGATGGCCTGATCGACTTGATACGACCCAACGGATCTGACCTACCTCCTAATCTTATTCCATCAACCCAGGTGCCAGCTGGTCTGGCCTTCGTCCCAGTCAAAACCACCCCTCCACACCAATTGGAATGGCGGGCGTGGCTACCGCACACTCGTCTGATGCCCTGACATCAGCAGATCATTCGCAATGGGAGTTCTCCGTCCCGATCGGTAACGAGGTGCGTTTGGCCTGGATTATCGAGCAGATGGTGTTAAAGCTAGAGACAAGAAAACAATTTTGACTGACTTCCTTTTTCTTTGCTTCTCCGCGCACAGAGCTCTCAGCATTCCTCACGACCACGCAACTCCCACGATTCAAATTCCGTCCGTGCTCGGTCCAGCCGAAATCGCAATTCCAACGGCTCTCGCAGCTCCTCGGTTTCCCGTAATGTCCACACCCACGCCCATGACTCATCTTACATGCCAACTAGCCGAGGCCGACGCGAACGAAGCCTGAACCGCCAGGGCAGCGACCTTAGTGGTGCGCGTGAAGCCCGTGGACGCGATGCAGCTGCTATCATGATGGCTGCAGAGGCAGAGGAGGACGACATGGACGAGATAAACCACGAAAACTGGATCCACCGAGACAAACTCGCAAAAATCGAGAGTGAGGAGCTACAGCAGGTTATACGGTTACAGCGTCGCATGACCGAGACTAGATCGGATGCTGGGCGCGAAAGGAGTCATGATTCTCGCCATGGCCATCCGGCATCTGAGTCGCAGAATGAGGAGCATTCTGAACCCTGGCCGCACATGCACGAGACACAGAATGACGGCAATGACTCCGACGAGGAGCAAAAGGGCCAGTGGGATCTTCGGCGACCAGAAGAGATTGCAACGGACGAAGGAGCAGCCGAAGCAGCAGCAGCAGGCTTCTACTCAAACCCGGCGCTGCGTAAGAGTTCGTCTCGAATCCCCATTTCCGCTGCTAGCCCTGGTCCTGCGGTCCCTGGAACTCGAAGCCGTGCAGCAACTGATGAAGATGACGACGGCCGTGGACGCCGAATTAACGAGCCTGCTGCGGCCGATCCACAGCCTACCACGCCCTCACCAGATAGTCGACCTGCCAGTCGTGGATTCGGTACCGCACCCAACACTCCTGCTAAAAAGACCCCGGCCAAAGCAACTGGCTCTGGAGCTCGCAAGACCTCGGCACCCCCGAACAACCGCAAGACCTCCACTGCACGCTCGCGAGCCGTGTCCAACAATAATACGCAACGCCCTTCGACTCGATCTGGCGAGAGTCGCCCAACAACTGCAGTCAATCGACCTGAAGGAGACCCACCATGGCTGGCGACAATGTACAAGCCAGACCCGCGTCTTCCTCCCGATCAGCAGATTCTCCCTACCGTTGCCAAGAAATTGCAACAAGAACAGTGGGAGAAGGAAGGCCGGGCTCCTACTACATACGACCGCAACTTTGCGCCTCTGGCTGTTCACCCGGATGATATCCCCCCTGTTCCGGTTAAGAAAGATGAGCCAGAGGAAGAGCGACCCGAGCTTATCGAACCGCCTCCTAAAGCCAGAACCCCGGAGCCGCCTCGCCCAGACACGAGGACAGGATACAGCACCATGCCCAAGCTACAAGATACCCCACCAATGGGACTGACACACAACCCCAATTGGACCCCTCCTACTGTGACTGCACAGGAGAAGCCGAAAAAGGAGAAGGGATGTGGATGCTGTGTGGTTATGTGATGGAATCACCTTATCTTTTCTTCATTTCCCTTTCTACCCGTTGAGTTTATCATATTTTGTTTATTTCCGATCTTCAAGATACCTTTTATTTGCACACACACATAACCGCCTTGATTTCCTATTGTCTTCTTTTTTGATTTATCATCTATCTGAGTTCCGGTTGGATGGTGTTAGTGGTTTATTGAGTTTACCAACATGTCCGACGCCAAAACTTTGGATTCGTCTGGCTCGGGCCTTTTTTTTTTTATAATCGGTCCTCTTCTGAAGCGAGGCTCTCGGCCTGTGCATCCATTCTTTCCGATTCTTTCCGATTCTTTCCCTCGAGAAACCCTTGTTTCCCCCCTGGCTACTTTATGTCCGCGCCTTCAAAAAGCTATTTCATTGGACCTTACCCACTACCGGAAGACCCGATGTATATTCTGGGATCTCTGCCCTTCTGTTAGAAGTCTTGTGTCTACTGTTAGTATCTTTATTTGGCCTGTTCTTCTCCCATCTTTTATTTTTGCCATATTCCCAAAGTCTCCAGCGTTTTCGTCATTTCTTCGCCTGTTTTCCCTGTTGGCCTAGAGGCAAGTATTCTCAAGTTGAACTTAGCATGGACTAGAGTACTAAATCTGATAAATCCCCAAGCTCTGCTCGTTATAGACGCACGTCATAGGCTTAAATAGATCATAGATCCAGGGCTGTCAAGCAGCGCTCCAAAGCCCTCAATGCAGCCCAATCGGCGCTGATCTCCCACGTGATAAGCGGGTCCCAGCCGTGGCCAATCATACTTATAGCGCGCGCGATTCCGTCATATCGAAAGCCAAACTCCCCTCTTGTCTCTTTCCATAAATTCGAGACTCTGCCGGTCTCACCCCACTTGCCCACCATTTCTTACTTCAAGCGACTTTTCGGCTCCTTTGCGACGCCCTCTCCCGCAGCCATGTCCGAAGCTAAGACCAAGGCTCAGACCCTCATCAACGAGAACGGCGTCGTCGTCTTCTCCAAGTCTTACTGCCCCTACTGCCACGCCAGCAAGAAGGTCCTGCAAGACCTGGGCGCTAAGTTCGAGCTTCTTGAACTCGACCAGATCGGTGCGTTTTCCCCTTTCTCTTCTTCCATGGATCATGAGGACTATTACATTCCCTACACTCGCTCTGCACCTTCTGCCCTCGCACCGCTCCCGGTCAAACTTCCCGGATGATAGCCTATCGAGACCCTGAGCCATATACCCCGCTCTGTCGTCATCCAGAGAATGAATCGCTTCCAGTTGACTCGACTCCCTCCTACCCTCGCCTCGACTTATATATAAAAAAATCCTGCGAATCCAAGACAGCTACTAACAATATTTTGTTTAGATGACGGAAGCGCCATCCAGTCTGCTCTCCAGGAGATCTCGAACCAGCGCACCGTGCCCAACATTTTCATCGGCCAGAAGCACATTGGCGGCAACTCGGAGCTGCAGGCTCGCAAGAATGACCTGCCTGCTCTCTTGAAGCAGGTTGGCGCTATTTAAGATGGATTTCTAGGATGATATGTGAGGCTAGGCTTGAGGAGTCGGTCTCGTTCTTAAAATACCACTGCAAGCTAGATAGCGTCTGGTTTTCGCATTGAATAAATATTTTGCATTATACCAGAAAAGTTATGGTAACTCTTGGCGGTTCTAGTGCTCACCTCCCCCCTGATTCTAATTACTGAGTGGAGTTGAGCACACTACTGATCACCGTGAGCCGATTAGGGGCGCAGTCAGAGGCATAGCATAGACACAGCAAGCTGCTTCTACAACATAAATATATACATAACGTAATCTACGGTCTAACCGGACATATAAGGGGGTCTTGATATTTCAGGACAGATACCGTCCAGGGTTTTCGCGAAGCTAAGGAGCAAGGACCAGATGCACTCAACAACTATGTGGCAGAATTCTACAAAGATGTTGGCTGGTGCCCTCGTGACGCAATCGACGGTGTTTTTCAAGCGAAGGACTTTTACGCCAGCGATATTACTCGAATCACAACACAGAAATTTTATAAGAGACGGGTAGTGCTTGTCGGTGATTCTGGGTATGCAACCTTGGAAACGGGTTAATGGGCAGCGGAACGAGTCTTTGCTATGGCCGGTGCATATATCCTAGCTAGTGAACTTGCCAAAAATGCTGGGGATGTGTTACTTCACTTGGATCTAAACGCTCTATCTTAGATCCGAGCATACAGTAACCGGCTTCACTCCGATAAACACGGAGTTGCTGTAACAGAGACCAGTCAGCATCCAAACTGTTCGGATCACCGTATTGGCTCCTGGAAGCCCGGTAATCAACCTCGCACTGGAAATTCTCGAATTATAAGACACTAATCCGGAATTGCGCCATTCAACCTTCCCCGCAGGGACCCGCATACGTCCATCCCACTTCCCCGAACTACAAGTCCTCCCCGTCTATAGAATCCTACCCATATCAAAACAACCACCGGAACACAATGACTCCTAAAAACCTCCTCCTCTTCGGCGCCACTGGCACCATCGGCACATATATCCTAGAAGGAATCCTATCCGCACGCTCCCAATTCGACCGCGTAGCAATATTCACTTCCCCAAACACAGCCGAGACCAAAAAAGCCCACCTCGAGAACCTAAAGAAGCAAGGCGTCGAGATAATAATCGGCAATATAGAAGATGAAGAGTCCATCAAAGCTGCCTACGAAGGTCCGTCCAAACCAAACCAAACCAAACCAACCCTAGAACCCTTGGAAAACCATCTATAACCCCCGCCATCCCAAACCAAATCATAACCCTACCTAAATCCATCCCTGACCCCATACCTCCATAATCTAGGAATCGACACAATAATCTCCTCTCTCGGCCGCTCCACAATCCTCCATCAAATCCCCCTAATCCGCCTCGCCGCCTCAACCCCAAGTATAACCCTCTTCCTCCCCTCCGAATTCGGCACCAACATCGCCCACGACGCCTCCTCGCGCTTCGAACGCCCGCACCAGCAGAAACTCGCTGTCCGCGCTGTGCTGGAGAACGAGATTGCGCGCGAGGACCTCGCATATGCGTATGTGGTGACGGGCCCGTTTGTGGAGTTTGTGCTTCGGTTCTCGCCCGGGTGGGATGTTCTTGGGGGGTGGGATGTAAAACGCAGGAAGGGGGTTTTGTTGGGGGAGGGGAGTGAGAGGATTAGTCTTACGAGTATGCGGGAGTAAGTATTATATTTTATATTTTATATTTCCCCCCCCCCTTTTTCTCTCCCTCTTTTGTTCCCATCCTTACTTTCCTATGCAATGTGAAGACTGTATTGCTAACAGGGGTTCTAGTGTTGGGAAACTCACGCTGGGAACACTCCTTCACGCCAGCCCGGAACTGGTTAACCGGGCTTTACTGGTGAATTCGTTCACGACGAGCCCGGCTGAGATCCAGGCGGAGTTTGAGCGGCAGACGGGCGGGCAGGCGTGGGGGGATGTGTCGCGGACGTCGGTGGCTGTTCTACGCGAGGAAGAGCGGAAGGCTTGGGATGAGGGGCTGCCGATTGCGACGGGGATTACGTTGAAGAGGATCTGGATTGAGGGGGGTACGTTGACGGAGCAGCGGGCGAATGGGTTGGTTGGGAATCCGAGGATGGATACGTTGGAAGAGGTTGTTGCGAATGAGATTAAGAGGAGTTCTGCGCTATAGGTTTAAATAAACATCTGGCAAATTATAGGGGGCGAATCTATAGATTGATACGACAATGAAGAGATCAACAGTCTCGTTTCTTACTCTATCTCCTGAAACAGATATTAAGAACGCCAAGGGGCGGTTATTTGAGGGCGATATTGAATTAAACGAAACATTTCAGGTGTTCACTAGCGTCATATTCACATGACCAAAGGGGAATGATAACATAACAAAAACCGGAGAATGGCAGGATTGCGCCGCAGGTATAGAACAGAAACTGGATCTACTGGAAGAATTTGCGCACCCGCTCCTGGTTCTCGGGGTCCACGCTCGCCAAGATAGACTCTGCGTTCAGCCCGGTGGCAGCGACGAGGGTCTTGGCAGACGCAGCTACACGAGCGGCGGTCTGGCCTTGCAAGGTCGATGCGTCGAGGGCCTTGATGATGAATCCGAAAACACGGTCGGCCTTGGCAAAGACAGCGGGGTTTTGTCTAGGGAGAGGGGGTTAGTCTTTGTATATCTGAATGATCAATGCAAGTATACATACTGGTCAATCAGTTGGGCAATGAAGGAATAAGCATAAGGGGCAGCCTCCTCATCGTATGTAATGGGAAGAGTCTCGATCCAGTTAGCCACGATGTCCTGAGCACCAGCCACCTTGGACGAGTTGTAGTGCAGGATTTTGGCAATACTGGCAGAGGCGTTTTCAGTGGCAAAAACGTGCTCCTCCGTGCGGTTGTGTGGGTGTTGTGTCACTTGGAACAGACTAGGAATGCTGGCAGCGACAAAGTCACTCCAAGCGGCGCCGCCCTTCTGTGCAGCCACGCCAACACCATAGGCAGCGGCTTGTCGGTTGGCAGCGTTGTCGTCAATCAGACCTGAAGCCAAAGGCTGCATGATATAGTCCTTGAATTCCCATGAGCGCTCGCCACAGAATTCAAGCACATCATCAAAGATACACAGCGCCCATTGTCGCTGGGTCGGGTCGGTGCTGTTGATAAAGCTGACGTAGAAATCAATCAATCGTTTCCAGGCGTCCAGGAACGTTGTGCCCTGGTTCTTGAAGATTGTGTGGAAGGCCTTGTTCATGTCGCTAAGCAAGTTCTGGTCATCCTCTACAGCGTACTCGTAGTCCAAGTTCTCCTCATCACCGTCCTCCAGCTCGGCCTGCTCTTCCAATCGTTGCTTGACACGCACTTGGTAGTCTTCCAAGGTGGACTTGGCAGAGTCAATGAACGCTTGCATATGTTGTTCGGTGAGACTGTTCTGGCCAACAACCTCAACAGATTCGTAGAAGCACTGGTACATCTCTGCTAGTGTGTCAACAGTAGGCTCTGCACTCAAAACCTCAATAATCTTCTCAGCAACCTTGCCCCACATCTGCGGGAAGCTGGGGTTTCCTGCTTTCTTGAATGAGTTGAGGAGCTGTGGAATTAACTTGGCAGCCGACACACGGACAGGGTCGTGGAAGAAGAAGGCAAGACCAGGAACAGCGATCTTCTCCATGGTCTGCAGCACATAGGGTTCAAATGCCTCCTCCAGGATTTGAGCGTAGATTGTGATCAACTCAATAGCAGTATTCTTGTCCTCCAAAGCGCTAGTCTTGATGCCGATGACCTTGCCTTTGAGGGGAACCAACTCCCAGCCTTCATCTTCGCCAACTTGCTCAATCTGCTCATCGTCATCCAGTAATTGGATATCAGCATTGGCAGCTGCGACTGTAAGAAGAGGGGGCATAACTCCAGGGAGATATGGCACAAAGTCGCTGCCTAGGACACGGCACATACGACCCCAGCAGTGAAGGAGGTATTGTGATTGAGGATCATCGGCGTCAGTGATGTTCTGCTGGATGTGGCCAAGGATTTGGACCAGGTTGATAGCATCCTCGCCCATTTTCTCCTTGCCAACGGCAAGAGCGATGAGAGTCGCGCACTCCATGGCCTTAGCACGAAGCAAGCGGAGCTCTTTCTCGGGCTTAGCTCGAAGGACGTCAAGCAATTGGGGCATGAGGTCGTTGTAATACTGGCCAAAAGCGGTCTCGGCGGAATCGGCAATAGTAGCAATAGTAGACAAAGCCTGCTCCTGAAGATATCGTTTATCAGATCGCAGCAGTTGCACAAGGTGGTGAAGGAGTTGTTGGAGGTAGGGCTCCAGGATGCTGCGTTCGGCTTCCTCACAGAAGTTGACGAGGGCAGCAGCAGCGTGGGACTGTACACGGGGCTCGGGGACGTTGAGAACAGGGATGATGTTGCTCAGCACAATTTCGTGGTACTTCTCCTGCATGGTACCAGCAAAGTCGGTACTCATTTGGCCGAGGGCGTTGCAGCCGGCGTAGCGCACACGGGGGTGGGGGTCCTGCAGAGCTGGAACGACAAGATCCAAGACCTGGTTGAGTTCACCAACCATCAATTCACGGCATCCCTCAGAGATGGCCGAGATGGCCATAAGAGCCGCATGGCGGTCACGCCAGGCCGTCGAAGACATCATGCGTGGAATCCATGAGAAAGCAGGTTGGAGGATTGCAGCTCCACCGAGCTTGTTAGCCAAACGATCCATGCATTGTTCACCGGCAATGTGGTTCAAATCACTCTCTTCGGGCTCAAGCTGCGCCAGTTAGCAATGGTACAAGGCATTCCCAAGTGGGATCCAACAGAACTCACGTCTTCGGATGAAGTCCAATCTTCCGCATCGTCATCATCGGCTCCAACATCAGTCATCAGGCTGAGACATTGAGTGACCATATCTTGAGCAAAGTTCGGTTGCTTCTTGCACATGTTGGGAGCGTAGTCGGCGAATGTGGCCATCAATTCCAAAGCGTTTTGGCGGACTTGGTCGCTGAGATCCTTGTCGGCGATAACACTGATGCTGAACGTCACAAGGTCATTGAATGAACCCTTGAACATCTTGGAGCTGATTTCAGCCAACTCAATGAGCGCAAGGAAGGCCGAGGAGAGTTCATCGCTCTCACTTGACTCCTTCAGAGGAGGCAAGATGTTGAGCAAGTCAGCCATGAGTGGGAAAAACTTTGAATGGGATGCCTTTGGAATAGTGCGAAACAACGCGGCGAAGGCTTCCATGGCGGCAATTCGTACCTAAAAGACCAATTGATGAGCAAACCAAGGACGTTTTGAAAAACGCAATGACGAGAAGGGTAGAGTTTGGGTCTCGAGTGTCAAAACATACAGCAATATTCTCATCTTTAAAACCATTGCTGAAGACACCAAGCACAACATTCTCGTGCTCCTCCTTCTCAATAATACCGGGAGTGGTGGTGAAAACTCGGAAAGCCGTTTCGCGGAGACCAGCCTCAAGAGATGTGCTAGCTTGGTGAAGGGCCTTGCCCAAGTCATCCCAATCTTCGTTATCGGCACGTATCACGTCACCTTGAAGAAAAAAAGGTTAGAATTCGAAGAAATCGGCTTGTTTGAACGTTGTTCGGTAATGTAGTTAGTTCACGTACTGTTGTCGATATATTGACGAGCAACCTCGGCCACCGCATCACCAATCTTCTTGCGCACATCGGCCCCAGGTTCTGTGCCGAGACAAACCAAGAGCTTTTTGCGGATCGCAGAGCGCTGGTTCGCGTCCAAGCTGAGGAAAATCTCCTTGCCCTGGTTCTTGCGAGTCTTGATGGCGATTCTTCGAAAGAGGACAGCGGAAAAAGCACGTGCCTAGTAAAAGACAGAATTCATTAGCAAACATGATGTTGAATAGAACGAAGACAAAGTATCGAAACAATCGTGGAGGGATGTACCCCGCCAATCTCTCAGAAAGGCTTCTTCGGCGAGGGCGCTCTCAAGGGGTGAAAACGAGAGAGAGATGGACGACTCACTAACGGATCCTCAGAGCCAGCGATCTGCTCTGCAAGTCCCATGAGCAGAATTTCTGGTTGGCCCTCGACCCAGTCATTGTTCAGCTGCTCTTCGGCCCGCGAACGTACGGCGTTGTCTGGAGTGCTCAGGTCGCGCAGCAGCTGGGACAGCTGTGCGTGGACCTCGGGAGAGAGCAGCGACATGGTGGGTTTGTCTATTCCCAAGATCCAGTCAAAAACAGGCTCTTTAGAGTAAAGCCCAGGTGGTGGGATAGTGAGTGGGGGGAGAGGATTGAAGGAGGGGCGGGTTTGGAAGGGGAGGAGTTTTGTTTTCGGTGGGGCGGGGAGAAAGGGAAAAAAGATTGATGATTAGGGGAATTGATATGCGATAGCGCCCGCTTGGCTGGTGCGGTCGTGCCCTGGGGTAGAGATCGGCCTAGTTCTGGAAAGCCGAGGTTTGGCAAGGTCTGCTTTTTGAGAATATGTCTACGTAGGTTTACGTGCAGGGAGTTGGACTTTTTTTAATCAATGAGAGTGGACGTTTCTTTGAGGGCCGAGACCTTTGTATGCTCTATGGTCCTAACGTGGCTGACGTACCTAAGTATGGGCCGTACCCGCAAACATAAACAGACCTATGTACGCTCCACCTGGGCAACCTTGGAATCAATTTATAAATAACTACCTAGGTACGACCTCACTAGGATACCTGCCAGTTATTCACATATCCAAGAAGAAATATTTGCAATTGAATGGCTAACTAAATGCCGCAACTCTGACATAAACAGCGGTATCTGGATGCGACTGAGAAATATGGATAATTAGAAAGGGTATGCACGCCCGTATTCGAGGGTCAAGATGAGCAAGAGAGGTTTGAAAAGCAATGTAGGCAAAGGAGGCTGGAGAGATGAAAACTAACAAGCTTTGAGGTACAGAGAGTGAGAGATCTATTGGAAAACAACGCTTTAACGGCCAGTAGGCCTGCTTAGAATGAAAACACCTGCAATGACAGCGGCGAGGGTTACAATGGCTCCAGGAAGAAGCAGATCATTAGGAACACCCGCAATAACCTGATCATCCGAGGGAGCAAAGCCGTGCTGTTGACGAGGCTTAGCAAGGGGAGGCTCCTCTGGAGTATGAGTTCCGGCAACACTGCTCTCTTCAATGACAGGAGTAGCAGGTTGGGGTTGAACAGGATGGGGGTCAATGGTAGCCGGAATTGGGGGCTGGGTGGGGTCGTGAACGAAGAGATCAACCTTGTCTCGGCGGGTTCGACGAGCAAGCTGGATAGCATCGAGCATGTCCTGATCAGTTGTGATTGAGACAGTGTCGCCCTCGTTGTCCAGATAGCTGAGAGCATAGCCATTGTTGCTCAGGCGGCCTTCCTCGACGATAGCCTCACCACCAACAGCCTCGAGTTCGCTGCCAAGTTTGGCAGTGACCTGCTTGACGAGGTCCTCAACGCCCGAGGCGATCAGCACGTTGACACGGTGAACACGGCCACTTGGAGCCTTGAACTTGAAGGGGAAGGGCGCATCCTCAGCGGGCTCGAGGTGATGGTGAGAAGCAACTTCAGAACGCTCTTCCCCGTGGTGAGAAGCCGAGTCGTTAGGCAAGACACTGTTGTCATATTGTGAACGATTCAAGTCAGGGCTCATCACAGAGCGAATAGGAGTGTGAGGCTGCTGGCTTTGGGTTTGGCTACCAGAGATCATGGAGTCAGACTCATGATCCATGGAGTTCCAGAACTTGTGCCAGGCGGGGCCCTCATCATCTTGGCTGTTCATGGTGCCGATTTGTTCCAAAGTGGCGTAGGTGAGCTTGAGCACATCCACCATGCCCACAATCTCACCGGCCTCGTTCATAACAGGCAAGTTCAAATAGTGACCGTCTGTTTGTTTATTAGTATAATCAATTGTGGAGCTTCTATAAATAGGTGATACGGACCGTGCATTTTGCGGAGTGCAGATTGGATGCTCATGTCGGATGGAGCGAAGTCAGGGTGGGGAGTCATGACGCGAACAACGCTGCAAGTGGCCGGGTCAAGACCAGGGGCAATGACACGAAGAACAATGTCTTTGCTGGTGAAGATACCAGTAATTGAGCCTTGGTCCTGAACAAGAAGGGCGGTTGTGTGGTGCTCCTTCATCAGTGCTGCAGCCTCTTTGACTGTCGTGCGTACGGAAACAGTCACAGGAGGCATGCCGTCCAGCACAGACTCGAGAGTAGGGCCAGACATCTTCAGTCGAAGGGCCTCAACATACTGGATGACTTGCTGGGGCTGACTGGAGCCCAATTCAGTCTGCACACCCTCCAGTGCGTCGTAGAGCTTCCGGGAAGAGCTGTAGGCACGCTCGAGCTTCTCCATGGCATCGTAGAAGCACTTGGTA